>VDFB02000003.1:1376955-1440049 GCA_007258455.2 Sequoia sempervirens
GTGGCCTACAATCTAAAAGATGGGAAAGAAGAAAACAAGTGTGAATTGGTGAGTGATGAGATTTTGGTGTATCAGTTTATTGGAATTTTCCATGATTAGGTGATCAATGAGTATGCAAGGCATACACATAGAGCTCGATGGTTGGACTCATAGTTCAAGTTATGCAAGGACACATTTCCACTTCATAGCATCATTTTAGTTGTCGACTTCACACTGTAGCCACTTAATGAGGTGCAATCATAGTACTACAACTCCATGTAGGTTTCTATATTTGTGCATATAGCATTCATTCATGAAAATGATAGTACAAAGGATAACATGAAAGTATTGAGGGAGTATCACTTTTACATCAGTGATGATCGCACACATTCTATAGAGTTTGTGCAAGGTTTCTTTCAGATGTTATATGTTGATCTGGCTACCAGGGTCATATCATTCAGTCAGCATATCATATGGTTAGATAACTGTACATCACAATTCAAGAACTCCAAAATGTTTTACTGGTTGAGTAGGATGCATAGGATCAGTGGTGTTCCCCATATGTGGAACTTCTCAGAGGTCAGACATGGAAAGGTGGAGCATGATGGAGTAGGCGCATGTATCAAAAGAGCCTTAGCATGAGAAGATTTAACGTACAAAGAAAGTGTAAAGTTGATAGATGCAAGATCAATTGTCGAGTGGTGCAATCATGCAATGGGTCTAGGTAGTGAAGGTTATTCTTTAGTTTATAGATTTTTTCATTTAGTAGATGATACTAACATTGCAAAATATGAGGATTGTTGTACACTTATCAACTCTTGATGGATTTACAAATCATGGAGATGCAATCATCTGTTGACTTTGATCATGTATCATACCTACTAGAACCAATTAATATATCTTACTTTCAGGTTTTATTTTGATGTTCATTAAATACATATAACAAGATGAACATATCAATGCAGGACATGTTTATGTAGTGATTGCAAATGAAGACAATGAAGAGGGTACAAATTATTACCTGTGTCATTGTATTGAGGCCAAAAATAAATTGGAGTCCCCAGTTATAGATGGATAAAACATAAAATATCGTATAGGTTCAGTGGTTGATATTAGAACATGGCTTAGAAGGTACCCAGTTAAGAATGCTATAGTTTGGTTGTTTGAGGAATTCGGCATGCATCAGAAGATTCTTCACTACTTGAACCTTGTAGTCATAACCAATGTTCATTTGATCAAATATAAGGGCATACCTGCAAACAAGAACTTGTGGAAAGTGCGTGAGTCTGACCATGAGGCAATACTTGACACAATAAAGAGTAGAGAAGACATAGATGGTTCCATAGATTGATTTGTAAGTGCATGCACATTCAATTTGTAAAGTCATGTTATTGATCATTGCTTTCTTTCAAGCATTTAAGTTTGATTGTAGAAGGGTTTGCAAAATTGCATTATTGTTAATTTGCAAAATGATAATTATATGCTACTCTCTATTGACTACCTTTAAGTTGGTATTCTCTACTAGTGTTTGATGTCATATGCATTTAGGATTATCATTGATGCATTTGTGACTATAGGTTATACTTAAGATTGTCAACTTAAGAAAAGAACAACATTGGTTGTTGGTGCAAGTGTTCAATGGTATGAGAAAGTAGAAAAATATAGGCCACATCACCATTGTAGGACCTTCAATTGATCTTCTTATAGCATGCATGAAGGTGATAATAGATTTGGTTAGAAGGTGTATGTCTGACATTATTCAGTTATTTGTCTTTTAATGATTTTTATGTGAGTCAATGTCTGAAATTGTTAGGCTTTTGCAAGGTTTTTTTGGACTAAATTCTAGTGAGAGTACACAACCACAAAGAGGCTACTATCCATCTGTTTCCAAGGGAGTAGGGGATGTACATGTTTTGAAGCATTTTGGAATGCAAATAACTAGGCCACCTTAGGTGGATTGGAGAAAACAAACTGGGCAACAACTCCTTTTGTTTCTTCTTGTACAATATATTTCATGATTTGGGCTGCAAATGGGATGATTATTTCCTTGCATGTATTGCTCCAAGTATTGAGAAATGGGAGGATTTTCAATATGTTCTTCCATCACTATTGTAATATTTGATGTTGACTTAGTGTATTTTTTGATATACAAAAATTATGAGAAATTAATACATGCAAATGTGTATAATCCTTAATATATGCCTCAATTGAATGTGTATATTAAATTTAAAGTTAGTTGTAATGGTTTATGGTTTACATTTAAAGTTGTCTTAAATGAAAAGCATGTGGATTTATGACAAAATTTGAAACAATGCCTTCTATTGTACAAAGAAATATTTTCTTGCTCTTATATAAACTGTAGAACTCCTTCCTAATGTAGAGGAAGGACAATCAACATGAAAATAGACCCAAAAGGCAAATCATTCTTGTATGTTCTTCATAGTTGCTCCTAAATGCACTTTTAACAGACCTAGCAATGAACCTACTTGGAGACCTTAATTCAACACAATCTAGAGATAGTGTGAACATCATGGAAAACTTATCTTAGGGACTTGAATGGTCATAACCTAAGTCACAAGGTTCGATTTCGAATTTGAGTTTGGCAACATTGAAATTTAGATGAAATTCGGCAAGGAAAAAAATTGAAAAGTAAAAAATTCGGTTTAAATTCGCCTTATGTAATTTTTTTAATGTTTTTTATAAATATAAGTTATATATCCACAAAAAGGTCTAAATAGTTTAACATTGATAAATAGATTTGAAATCATTACAAAAAATCATATAATGTATTAAATTACACTATATTGAATTTTTATTTTAATTTTAAAACACATAATACAGTTTTGTGCAGTTTATAACTTTATTCTATTTAGAAATCATATAATTAATAAATTAATTAAAATAATAGTAAATATAAATATATTAAATATTAATTTCTAATATAAATTTTATATATATATATAATAATAAAATCTTAAATCTAAATAAAACATAAGAAAATAAAAATATTAATTTTTAGTATAAATACAATTATACAAATATATTAAATACTATTTTTTATTATAAATTTAATATATATAAAATAATAAAATCTAAAATCTAAATAAAACATAAGGAAACCTTAAAAAATAACGCATTGTAAAAACTAAAAAAAAACCTAAAATCGTCTCGAATGGCAGTAGGCGGCCTACATTGTAGAGTCGTAAACTTGCAGATTTGAAGGAGCAGCGACAAATTTCATGTAGGGCTTCTATCGCCGATAACAAAATCCCCAACTAAAAATGATTTCAGGTCATGAGCAATGGAGGTAGATGCAAATAAAACTCTCGCCTTTAGTCAGAGACAATAAACCTCTCCACCTTCAGTCGCTAGTGCCAAAAATTCACAAACCCATTGAAAAAACCCTAAAAAATCGCTATATTAAAATGTATTTTAACATAACTGAAGGCACCTTTTATTCTGTACAAATTTTGCACGAATTTCATGGGATTTTATCAAATTTGCTGAATTTTGAAATTTAACCTTCAAATGTGCTGAATGCTATGACTTAGGTCATAATTTTTTTTTTGTGGAGACTCAACAATGCAACAATTCATGGGGCTTACAAGATTTGTGTTGTTCAAACTAGGAAAGGAAACATTAATGGCCTAAAGCCAAATCAATAAAGATTACTTCAAACCCTCAACCACTAACTTGGAGGCCTTCATAGAATATTTCAAAGGTGTTTCCATTAGGTATTCACTACCAAGACTCATTCAAAGCACCAACTTGCTTGGAAACTAGCACCTTGCTTATGATTGCAAAAATAATGCTCTTGGGATGGTCATAAAATGACTTGTATTAACCCTTCAAAAATGCTCAAAACCCTAAGGTACAGGTCTGCAAGACCTCTCCACATATTCCCAACACCTTCACCAACCACAAAGAACCCAAACCACTCCTTATTTCACTCAAAAATCACAAAAAAAACTTCAATTCATTCCAAATTTGAATAAAAACTACAACCATGCTTCCATGATGCAAAGGTAGGGTTTACTTGGTTTCAACAACAATAATGGTTAAAGACTTCTAGGACTCCAAACATAGTTGACCATTGAATGGATTGGTCATGGATTTGTCTTAGGACTTCTTAGAATTATTGAATTGGATCTTCCTATGTCATGACCAGACTTTTCAAATGTGACTCAGAGGGAAATAACTCATCTATGTGTGTTGGCATCCGACTAGACACAACAAACTACCTTTTGACAGTCTCCTTAGGACAGTATACTCTAGGCCTTGTCAAACAGTCCCATAGGAAAATCAATATAAATGAAAGGGAATGACCTTTTAAAGGATTCCAAGTTATTGAAATAGGGCTACAAGGCTTCCATTACATCCATTCTTCATCCTTGCTTCACAAATGCACTTTAAACACGTTCTTAGGCACCTAGGGTCAAAACTGCCTTGAATAGTCCAAATAGGACAATCACATCACATTGACACAAACTTCTTACCATGGATCAACTACTCATTGAAACAGGTCTGTAGGACCTTGAAACACATTCCCAACACCTTCTCCAATTCCAAACCGCAACCAATCATGCCTTGATCCACCCAACTTAATTTCCAATGAATACACAATTTGATTTTCACTATGGAATGCAATAAACTGTCATTAATAACTTTCACAAAACAACTAATGAAGTCGCTCTCTTCGGTGAGGTTGAAGATAAAATAGTTATAGAACTTTCATTAAATTTTTACAAAGATCTAATGGTGGAAACAAAATTTATGACATCTTTCCCAAAATAGATAACCCTAGGTAGGGTTTTAGGTGAGTTTTAGTAAATTTGGAATAACTTTGAAAATACTCAATGAAAATACACCAAACCAAATGCAAATGAAAGTTAGTTCATCACTCTATTAAACAAGACCAATCTCAGGACCATACCAATCCATACCAGTCCCCATGCAATGGAGCAACAATATTGTAGAAAAGAAACATAAAAATAGTCTCCACATTGGTTCAAATTTCATTCAAATCTTCAACCAACCCACCTCCAACCCTTGGGTTGTGCATAGAAAAAATATTTATGCTTGTACAAAAAAGAAAAAAATCCCAACCAGCTCTCAACCAACTTCTAACAACTTTTCCAAAAGTTGACATTAATATAAAACAAGTTGTCATTGACAACATTGAACACAATTGAACAATTTTTGCAAATTTTACATAAATGACACAAAACTTTGCAAAATGACCACCAAAAAACTATTCTAATGCATCTGGGTCAGTACATTTATACTATGTGTGGTCCTCTTTCACACCCAATTACGCTGATTCATTCTGAGCTACATTCAACTGACATAACCCCATAAGAGTCTAGAGTGCAAAATGGCTACAAATTTTAACATGTTGTTACACGGACACAGTGATGCTTAGAAATTTCTCATATAAGCCTATGGGATTGCATTGGGATTTTCTACAATAACCTCTCACAATTTTTGCTATCTAGGATGCCTTTTCCCATGGTGGCAAATTTTCACTTGGGGAAAAAGTTGTCAAATGCAAGTAGTTGAAACTTGCAAAGTGGTGCAAATTTCGTTCTTCAACTCGTGTGACCAAACAAGCTATTCTGATGCATCTGGGTGGGTACGTTTATGATAGGAATGGTTCTCTTTCACACCCAAACACATCGAATCGCTCCAAGCTACATTCAACCGAAAAAATCCCTTAAGAGTCCAAAGTATAAAATGGTTGCAAACTTCAACATGTTGTTACTTAGACATCATGATGCTTAGAAACTTCTCATATGAGCCTATGAGATTGCGTTGGGCCCCTCTACAATAACCGCTCTCAATTTTTTCTATCTCAGAGGCCTTTTCCCGTGGTGGCGAATTTTCACTTGGGGAAAAAGTTGTCAAATGCAAGTAGTTGAAAGTTGCAAAGTGGTGCAATTTTCATTGTATAACTCGTGTGACCAAACGAAATATTCTAATGCATCTGGGTGGGTATTTTTACGCTAGGAATGGTCCTCTTTTGCACCCAAACATGCTGAATTGCTCCAAGTTACATTCAACCGATAAAATCCCTTAAGAGTCCATAGTGCAAAATGACTGCAAATATCAGCATGTTGTTACTCAGATAATGTAATGCTTCAAAACTTCTCATCTACGCCTAAGAGTTCATGTTGGGCCTCTTTACAATAACCTTTCTCAATTTTTGCTATCTCGAAGGTCTTTTCCCGTGGTGGTGAATTTTCACTTAGAGAAAAAATTGTCAAATGCAAGTAGTTGAAAGCTGCAAAGTGGCACAACTTCCATTTTGCAACTCGTGTGACCAAAAAAACTATTCTGATGCATCTAGGTTGGTACGTTTATGCTAGGAATGTTCCTCTTTCACAACCAAACATGCTGAATCGCTCTGAGCTACATTCAACTGACATAATCCCTTAAGAGTTCAAAGTGCAAAATGACTGCAAAATTCAGCATGTTGTTATGTGGATATTGTGATGCTTAGAAACTTCTCATCTAAGCCTATGTGATCGTGTTGGGGCCCTCTACAATAACCTCTCTCAATTTTTGCTATCTCGGAGGCCTTTTCCCATGGTGGAAAATTTTCACTTGGGGAAAAAGTAATCAAATGCAAGTAGTTGAAAGTTGCAAAGTGGTGCAACTTTTATTCTACAACTCGTGTGACCAAATGAACTGTTTCAACGCGTCTGGGTGGGTACGTTTACACTAGGCATGGTCTTCTTTTGCACCCAAACACACTGAATCGCTTTGAGCTACATTCAACCGGTAGAATACCTTAAGAGTCTAAAGTGCAAAATAGCTGCAAACTTCAGTATGTTGTTACTTGGATACCGTGACACTTAGAAAATTCTTGTCTAAGTCTACGTGATTTTGGTGAGCCCCTCTACAATAACCTCTCTCATTTTTCGCTATCTTGGAGGCCTTTTCCCGTGGTGGCAAATTTTCACTTGGGGAAAAAGTTGTCAAATGCAAGTAATTGAAAGTTGCAAAGTGATGCAACTTTCGTTTTGCAACTTGTGTGACCAAAAAAAATATTCTGATGTGTCCAGGTGGGTATGTTTATGCTAGGAATGGTCCTCTTTCACACCCACACACATTGAATCCCTCTGAGCTACATTCAACCGAAAGAATCCCTTAAGAGTCCAAAGTGCAAAATAACTGCAAACTTCAACATGCTATAACTTGGATACCGTGACGCTTATAAAATTCTCATTTGAGCCTATGGGATTGCATTGGGCCCCTCTACAGTAACCTCTCAATTTTCGCTATCATAGAGGCCTTTTTCTATGGTGGAAAATTTTTACTTGGGGAAAAAATTGTCAAATGCAAGTAGTTGAAAGTTGCAAAGTGGTGCAACTTTCGTTCTGCAACTTGTGTGACCCAATGAATTGTTCTAAAACATTTGGGTGGAAATGTTTATGTTAGTAATGGTCCTTTTTCACACCCAAACATGATAAATCACTCCGAGCTACATTCAATCGACAAAATCCCTTAAGAGTCCAAAGTGCAAAATGGCTACAAACTTCAACATGTTGTTACTCGGATACCATGATGCTTAGGAACTTTTCATCTGAGCCTATGGGATCATGTTGGGACCCTCTATAATAACATCTCTAAGTTTTTGCTATCTCAGAGGCCTTTTCCCATGGTGGTGAGTTTTCACTTGGGGGAAAAGTTGTCAAATGCAAGTAGTTGAAAGTTGCAAAGTGGTGCAAATTTCATTCTACAATTTGTGTGACCAAATGAACTATTCTGATGCATATAGGTGGGTAGGTTTACACTAGAAATGGTCCTCTTTCACATCTAAACACGCTGAATCGCTCCAAACTACAATCAACTGACAAAATCCCTTAAGAGTTTGAGGTGCAAAATGGCTGCAAAGTTCAACATGTTGTTACTCGAATATTGTGATGCTTAGAAACTTCTCGTCTAAGCCTATGGGATCATGTTGGACCCCTCTACAATAAAATCTCTTTATTTTCACTATCTCGAAGGCCTTTTCTCATGGTGGCAAATTTTTACTTGGAGAAAAAGTTGTCAAATGCAAGTAGTTGAAAGTTGCAAAGTGGTGCAACTTTCGTTCTCAACTTGTGTGACTAAATGACCTATTCTGACGCATCTAGGTGGGTACGTTTACATTAGGAATGGTCTTCTTTCACACCCAAACACATTGAATCGCTTCAAGCTACATTGAACCGGTAGAATCCCTTAAGAGTCCAAAGTGGAAAATGGCTGCAAACTTCAACATGCTGTTACTCAGCTATCATGACACTTAGAAAATTTTTGTTTGAGCTTATGGGTTCATGTTGGACCCCTCTACAATGAAATCTCTTGGTTTTCACTATCTCAGAGGTGTTTTCATGTGGTGGCAATTTTTCACTTGGGGAAAAAACTGTCAAATGCAAGTAGTGCAAATTTGCAAAGTAGTGCAACTTTCATTCTGCAACTCGAGTGACCAAAAAAACTATTCTAACATGTCTGAGTGGGTACATTTATGCTATGCATGGTTATTTTTTTCACCCAAACATGCCAAATTGCTCTGAGTTACATTCAACCAATTGAATCCCTTAAGTGTTCAAAGTACAAAATGGATGCAAAATTCAACATGTTGTTACTCGGATACTATGATGCTTAGAAACTTATTGTTTGAACCTATGGGATCATATTGGGCCCCTTTACAATAACCTCTCTCAATTTTTTCTATCTTGTAGGCCTTTTCCCATGGTAGTGAAATTTCACTTGGGGAAGAAGTTGTCAAATACAAGTAGTTGAAAGTTGCAAAGTGGTGCAACTTTCGTTCTACAACTCTTGTGACCAAAAAAATTATTCCAATGTGTCCAAGTGGGTAAGTTTACACTAGGTATGGTCCTCTTTCACACCCAAACTCACTGAATCACTCTAAGCTACATTCAACTGACATAATCGCTTAAGAGTCTAAAGTGCAAAATGACTGCAAACTTCAGCATGTTGTTGTTCGGATGCTGTGACACTTAGAAACTTATCGTGTGAGCCTATGGTTTCTTTTTGGACCCCTCTACAATAACTTCTCTCAATTTTCACTATATCAGAGGTGTCTTCTCGTGGTGGCGAATTTTCACTTGGAGAAAAAATTGTCAAATACAAGTAGTGCAAAGTGGTGCAACTTTCGTTCTGCAACTCGTGTGACCAAACAAACTATTCCAACACGTCTGGGTGGGTACACTTACACTAGGTACAGTCCTATTTCACACCTAAACATGCCAAATCGTTCTGAGCTATGTTCAACTGACTGAATCCCTTAAGAGTCTAAACTGTAGTTGTTGTCACCGAATAGTGCACGCTTGTTGAGATGCAAAACTTAGCCTACTAGTGAAACATTGGATCTAGATATTCAATATCCATGACGTATAGTTTTTCGTGCTCTAGAGTTATAAAACATGATGTGGTAGTAGTTATAGGATCATGTATCTCAATGATTTGTCATGTTATTTCATGCATAGAAAATGGAAGGAGGTTTTTTAACTCATTTAAATAATGAATATGGGAGAAATGTGATAATTGCACATGGGTGATGCATCCTTAAATCAAGCTTATATTGTTGTTCATACACATCTAATATCTTTATAATATCATTAAAATTGACCTATGCATCAATTTCATTTAATGAGATGTCAAGTGTTGTGATATTAACAAATGCAAATAAATTTTGTTGGTTGGATAAAAATCTATCGTGTGTTTTGATGCATGTTCATACAAGTTCATAGAGGTATATATATATATATATATATATATATATATATATATATATATATATGCCTGTGAGGTTTGAAACATCCACTTGTTCTATAGATGCAAATGCAATGATTGTTAAGCTTTAGAATCAAAACCATTAGTATTTCGATGCCAACCTCAACCATGAATCAAAAGCAATACATTTTTTCGATGATATTTTTTTATGGGAAGGAGCTCTTACAGTTCATTTGAAACCTTTTGGTGTTAAAGTCCTTGCCACTAGACAACAATAGAACTCAAGCATGGAGCATATACACAATTACATAAAGTATACACATGAATCATGAAGAATACAAATGAACACATGAATTATACATTGGAAGCATGAAGCATACACATGAATAAGTGAAGCATACATGTGAATAAGTGAAGCACAAGTAATTAAAGCATTGCAAATGATACAAACCACCAGGAATGGAGCTTATTTACACAATACACATTAGATGGAGCTTATTGAGCAATCGACAGTAATTAATTAGACATTATATTTAAACAAAATATATGCCTACAACATTCAAGCACACAATTTACACAATATGCATGATAACATCATTCAAGAATGGCAATAGTAAAATAAGATTTTCTTTAATAAAAAATTTGTAAGGCTATACAATGATATATATTGATAAAAGTATATACAATATATCCAAAAAATCCATACAGGCTTAGTACAAAAGAGCCATATGGACATAAAATATCATGTATATATCGATAGTACAAAATATATGTTCCAAAATGCCACATAGGCATACAACAAATGACCCTAATACATAGTCATTTCCCTCTAGGGGAAGCAAAAAGAACTCGTCCTGCCTTCAAAATTCAGTTGGATGGAGTGCCTATTGGTTCTCTTATCTTTCGAACATGCTCGTTAATCCTCTCTTCACTTTGGACCTTTAATTGATACAATAAAAAGTAAAGATGCTAATACATAGAAATTGAATTGTGGAATGACATATAACAAAATATAATCACTTACTGCATACATATAGTCATCATACACATTTACAACATTACCATGTGTACAATCTGGAGTGACAACCACCTGTAGCAACCATCAAGATAGAAATTAAACTACATTAAAGTATCATGAAAATTTTCTATAATAGACCATAAAAGAGCAAATATAATGTCAAATCAACTAATCTGTTGCATACCTCTCTCAATGGATCAAAACTAGCTATTGCAGTAGCAACTCCATGGTCCATCATGCCACCAACATCACTAGGGCTATTTGATGTCAACAACTACAAATGAAACAACATATCTAACAGTAATATAAAGAAGTTTAGGTAGTCCCTTTATAACTATCATAAATGAAAGAGTAAATGGTTGGCCTCAGTTGAGACTACAGGATAGTGCTTATAGATCACAAAATGGTGAAAGTACTAAGTCCACTAGGATAGTCCAAACTCTTGCAAATGCCAAAGTTTAGTGCTCATTGAGATTCGTATTGCATATGCTGACGAACTAATGTTAATGAGGGCATGCTGTCAACATAGTGATAATGCCACAATGAAGTTCACATGAATGAAGTGAGGATTACTATGTTACTAGCAGCTTTCAAAGGGATAATGGAATATACGATGAATTAGGTTGTGTCTAGTATTTTACTATAGCACATGAAATTTGTTGTTGAGGTGTGTAACAGTAATGGAGAAGACAACTTTGGTCAATAATGAGTGGAAGGAAATATTTCTTCTAACGGTGTATAGGATAAAATTTGGATGGAGGTGCTATAACATAGAAGGGATAAAGAGACAAGACCAATTGGGGATAATGGAACATATGGTGAAATAATAGACGGTAAAATGGGATGGGAGTCAAATTCAATAATGGAACATGGGATGGACTAGAATAGATTAATGGGATGGGATAGAATGGGATACAAAAATATAGCATGAACTATTAGAGGTTAATGGGATGGGATTAGGAGGGAATAAAGGAACATAGGGTGAATTAGGGAAAGATAGTGGGACAAGACCAAGAGGCGATAATGGAACATAAGGTGAAATAAGAGAGGGTAATGGGATGGGAATAGAAGGGGTTAATGGAACATAGGATGAACTAGTATAGACTGATGGGATGGGCTAGGATGGGATAAAAAAATATAGGGTGGACAATTAGAGGTTAATGGGATGCAATTATTAGGGAATAATGAAATATAGGGTGAATTAGGAGGTGTCTAGGGTTTGGCTATAGTACATGAAGTGTGAAATTGACCTGTGTTTAATAATAATAGAGAAGAGTTATCTAGGATGTAACGTGGATAAAGATGGTATAACATAGAATGGATAAAGGAACATAGGGTGGAACATAGGGGATCATGGAACATCTAGTGTGAAATAATAATGGGTACAATAAGAGTGGAGTAGAAGGGCATAATGACACATAGGATGGACTAGAAGATATTAGTGGGATGGGCTAGGAGGGGATCATGGAAAATAGGGTGAACTATTAAATGTTAATGGGATGGGATTAGGAAGGAATAAAGGAACAAAAAGTGAATTAGGAGAAACTAATGTGAAATGATCAAGAGGGGATGATGGAACATAGAATGGACTAGTAGAGATTAATTGGATGAGCTAGGATGGGATAATAAAACATTTTTACGGTGAAATATAGTAGAGGTTAATGGGAAGTAATTAGGAAGGAATATTAGACCATAAAGTGAATTAGGCGGTGTCTAAGGTTTGAATATAGGACATGAAGTGGGAAATTGAGGTGTGTAGTAATAAAGTATTAGAGATTTGGTAAAAAATGAGCAGAAGGAAAGGTTTCTTGTAACGATATGTGAATAAGATGAAATATGGAGGAAGGTGGTATAATATATAAGGTGTTAAAGATTGGGATATGTGATATGAAGTGGTTAAAATATGTGTGATGAAAGGAATGGAAGAATGTGATGGACATTGAATGGTAAATATAATTAGGATCTCACAAGACCAACCAATGTTTATGTTTCTCATCAAATTTTTAGATTTGTATACGCAAAATTACGAAAAACTAGCTAACGTTGTTTTACAACACCATTAATGAATAAAGGCTACCTGAGTGAAAGTTGTTTGAGGACATGAATTGCGAGGTGTGGAGGTCAAAGGTCCACTAGGAAATTGTTTGATATCCAAAGCATGTTATGAGACAAACATTCAAATATAACATTCAACTATTCAAACACATTAATAATATCTTTAATTCTAGTTGCATACCTGTGGACTCAATGCCGAAAATGAATAAGGGTATATAGGAATGGAGCACGTCTCATGAACACTCGAACCCTAAAATTTCATCATATCGATATTTTACTAATTTAGTTATTCTTATATTTTAAAATATAATTTAATAAACAAATTAAATGAACTTGTTGAATTTTACCTGAGTGTCAACTCCAAATGTATTATTCAGCAAATCATCTATGAAATCCATTACCTATGCAACTGATGTAGGCTGTGTAGCTGCATCCCAAGCACTCTGATAATCTTATGTGCAAATTTAACTTTATTAACTTGATCTTTAAACCACTTATAGCATTGAACCAAAATAAAGATGCAACAACACAAGGCAATCAACCACAACACCATAACACAAGGATTTTTTATGTGGAAACCCTGTTAGGGGGAAAAACATAGTGGAGGTTAATCCACAAGATGAGTATACTCAAAATAAGTGTTTACAAATGGGGAATGCACATGCATTCAGGCACACTGCCTAGAGGTCATTGCTCAAATGCAAAAAGGCTAGTTAGTACCCAAAAGAAGACTCACTGTCTTACACTCACATTCACAGACAACTGGAGTGGATGAACTATGAGAGAACATCTTCTAATGCCTAATTATAGTTCCGGTTAAGTACATTGACAACATTCTTCACATTTTGTTTGATTCTTCTCTTGAAACTCTTTCTGCTTTAATTCGAATCACCAATCTTTGTTCTGCTCAAGTGAAATTGCGCACAATCGATCTATAATCACTCTAACTTTTGCATCATATCTCAAAATGATATAAATAATTGATTATATATATCCACAAATAGAGATTACATCAACTACATGTTGACTCAACAAAATATGAAATGTGTACAAACTGTCGGCCCAATCCATAAACAATTATCAATGCAAACCAAACAATGTCGGCCAAAAAATAGTAAGGACCCAAAACAACATGTCTCAAACATGAAACACCTTAAAAAATTATGCTGCAAAGATCCACAACACGCTATACTCATCTAGTTAGTCTTTTTTGTCGGATGCCCTGTTTTAGCTTTGACAATTAACACATATCTTCAATCTGACTTTCGGTATAAGCAAATACTAAGGTGTAGATGGGATTACTGACTAGGGTTGCCATCAATGACAATACCAAATGACTTGTGTAGTGTCTCTTTCCAAAAAACGGTGGGGTGAAGCTTCGAGCATACACGTTCCTCCACATCACGCTCTATTAGAGGCCTCACACACTGTATAATGGTCTGGGTGAGCGAGCTAGTCGACTCCAACATGTCCACCTATACATTGTCCTTAGCAATGGAAGGAATGACAAAATTCTCCACCATGGGTTTTTCCAAGGGTCTCGGTGTCAACTGTGGATTATGTCGTGCAACAGGTCTATCATGTGTGGAGCCCCCACCTCTACCCTGAAAGTCTAAGATGTCAAAATAATTTGGAATCTTATTGAGGACAAACTCAATAGATTTTCCTCAAATAGTATTGTGTTACCTCATGGTTATTGCATAGAGGTTGGTCAAATACCATCCACCACTACTCCCAAAATTTATTTTTAATTAACTCATGGTGGCACCAATGGATGGGGAACCTCCTGCATGCATGAGACAAAGGTGCATTGGTTCTCGGGTCTGTAAATAGGGCACACAAGTTGGCTTTGCTAATTTGTTCTTTTTTGACATTTGTATATGACAAACCACTAGCATACAATTGTATCATCTCATGCCTCTTATTTGACCAAAAATTTATTTTCTCGCTCATTTCTCCTACATGAGATATAATTGAATTCAATGATTCAGAAATCCCTCTCCTATAAGGGTGGATTTAAACATGCTTGGTTAATCTTCCAGTTAATTGGTCAATGTCTCTTTTATTATTTTCAATTTGATTGAGAATATTTTCTTGAGTTCCTTGAGGATTCCTATGAATTGATGGAGGGGTTTCAGACTGTTCTTGTATAGGAGGCTCTTCATGAGGGGGTGATTGTGATTCTCAATGTTTCGAGGTGGAGACTCATTCCCTAAGAATTAGAACAAAGTTTTATTATAAAAATCTATTTCAATTTGCATTATAAATAAAATTCAACATAAATAGAATAAAAATACATACCTCTTCGCAATCTTCAACCTCTCTGACATGTTGGCGACATCCTTGTGAAGAATTGCAAGCTAATAATGCAAAAAATGGAAGAGATTTGGAGCACGAGTTGCAGAGAAGAAAACTCCAAACCAAGCTACGGGTTCAATAGAAAATGGAGGTTGAAATATATTTTTTGGCTTTTAAATCACTTTTTGCAGTTGGCGCACGCCAAATTTGGCATGTGCCAAATGCTCAATTTGGACATGTTTCTCTAGTTTTTTCCAATTTGGCATCAAAATTGAGTCACAAATTGGTGCACTTACCCATATGTTGAGGATATTGAGAAAATTGTAATGAAGACATGTTGCAAGTGTTTAGTGGCTGCTTCGAGTTTTGCTCCGAATTCTCTCCTATATTTGTATGGTTTAGATATGTTGATCATGGTTGTTGGAAGCTACTATATCCTAACTTTTGGCTGTTGATTCATTATACAGTGCAAGTTGTGTTCACTAGTTGTGAACTGTGGTTTTCTATGTTTCTAGTTAAGGTCTAGGAGAAATATTGTTGGTCCGGATTTCTCTTTCATGAAGTCTTATGACTTGTGGTTCTAGATTTGAGTTATTATATTAAAGATAATTTTGGTAATTGGAAAGTTTGTGCTTGATTTTTCTATGTGTTTTACATTGGTTTGGTTGACCTTGTGTGGAATACTACTTTCAGAGTTTTAGTGAAGCGTGTTGGATCTATTTGGGTCCTAATGAACTGTGTGTTTCAGTCACCCTCATTCTAATTCCACCCTAGGATGTTTTGGAACTAACCTAATTTCAATTTGAATTTGGATGGCCGAATTTGGATATGTTTCAAAGTTGAAGATGGTATAAATGAAGAATGAGTTAGGGAAGAAGAAGTGAGGAGAACAAAGGAAAGAGAGACAAGAGAAAAAAAAGAATAGAAATAAGTGTGAATCAATGCAAAGCCTAAATGTTGAGTTTTCAGAAGCAGTGAGCTGAAGGTGCACTCTATCATTCGTGCATGTATGCAAGTGGATTGAGTGAATTGTTGTGGAATCCTTTGTTGCATTGAGATTGTCTTCTCTTTGTAACAAGTATTATTTATCTTCTTTGAATCTGTGGTAGTGAGTCCTTCGGGTTGTTAGCCCTATTGGACAGTGAGCCCTTGTTCTGGATAGTGAGTCCTTGTTTTGATAGTGAGCCTTGTTTCTTAGGAATTGAACCTTTTGTAATTAGTTTTGATATTCTCTATAGTGTGAGTTGATCCTCACCGTGGTTTTTCCCTTATTGGGTTTTCCACATAAATCTAGTGTTATTGTGTCTATGTGATGATTTTTTAGATTCCACACTAGTATTTAATGTTTAATATACTAAGAAGTGTTAAGGATTAGTTCTAGTGAATTAATTAAAGTTTAAATCTGTGACAATTGATTCACCCCCCTCTCAGTTTTCTTGTTCAACAATTGGTATTAGAGCTTGGTTCTTTGGTGAAGAGCTTAACCGCTTGAGGAAGGTCTGGGATGGCTAGCAAGATGGCTTATGATTATCTGAGGTTTGATGGTACTAACTATGCTATCTGGAAAATATTGATGGAAGAATATTTGGAGTATTGTGGATATGATGTGGAGAAAGCTTACAAGAGTCCTTACAATGCTCTTGCAAATGGTTTGAGCATGGCTGATGAGATCAAAACACATGAAGCAAAAAATAAGGTGAAGTACATTTTGAAGAATAGTCTGGTACATTCTAAATTGATTATGGTTCAAAATATAAAGGCTGCTAAGGAAGTCTGAGATGCTTTGGAAAGGGCACATGAATGGGATGAGAGAGATAAGGAGGAAAAATTACAAAATTTAGAGACACAATGATGCAGGAGCATCCAACAGTGTAGGGCAATCTTGCATCACCCAAAAAAAAATGTTTTCTTGATTTTATTTAGTTGTTTTGAGTCCCATGATGGCACTTAAGGGGTGTAAGATAGTCATGCGTCAAAAATAGCGAAAAATGAGCACTTACTATTTTTAGTAAGTCAGCCTAAACGGGCTCGTATGGATGTGAAAATTTACCCCAAGGAGCAGAGCTGAAAAAAATTTCTGGTCATGAAAGAATTACCTCAATACCCTGCATGGTTTGGGAGAAATTTAAGTTTTTGTCTCAAGAATTTTCTCCAATGTAGCTTCAAATTCAGATATAAAACTTTAGAGGCCCCGAAACAGGTCAAAAAGTGGCCAAACCAACCTATGGTGGGTTCACGCATTGTAGAGCTTCTTGAGAGCTTTCCAACGATATGCAAGAATAACAAATCAGACACTTGGATTAAAAGTTATGGCCTCACGAAGTTGGTCCTCTAAAAAGTGAATTTCATAAAAATTACTTCCTAGGTCAGAAATCAAATGGCGGGTATTTTGGCACCAAAGAAAAAGGGGAAATTTGATATTTCTAGAACATTCTAGGGTGGTTATTGGGGAAAATAGAAAGGGTTAAGTGGGGTTGTAGAAGGTGGCCCTGATAGTGTAGATGGTGGCTCTGAATAGTAGATTTTTCTTTTCAAAGTTGATTTTGTTGTAATGAATCAAGCCCATGAGGTTGTAGCATGTAAGCTTTGAATATGTAGTTTCATTTTCCAAAAATAATTGAAAGTGAGTCATTTTTTTGTTTCGCATATTCTGTGTTGGTAGCTATTGTGATTTCTGTGGGTTTTGGGCAGTGTGCCCCTCATCACACAATTTGAGCTTCTGCACATGTTTGAATATGAGAATGTTAAAGCTTATGTACAGAGATTGGATGAGATAGTGGCCAAAATGTAAGGACTTGGTGCTACTATAGATGAAACAAGAATTGTAAAGAAGATTCTTAGAACTCTCCCTGATTCTTATAGTGAGAAGGTGTGTGCTATTGAACATAGTATAGATTATAAGACCTGTAATAAAGATCTGTTGTTGATATTTTTGACATCTTATGAGATGAGGAAGCCGAGTCCGAGGAATGAATGCAAATTAGAAACTGCTTTTAAAGCTACAAAAGATGAAGATCTGGATGAAGAAAATTTGGATGAAATAGAAGCTAACTTTGTGAGAAGGATGAGAAAAGGATCCTATAAGTATGAAGGTAAGTTACCCTTTAAATGCTTTAGTTGTGGAGAAATAGGTCATTATGCTACAAAGTGTTCGAAAAGAGCTAAGATGAATAAACAAAGATATGAGAAAGAAAAGAAAGGAAAGAAGATCAATAGAGCATATTATGTGAATGAGAATGCTAGTATATTTGATGAATATTTTGAGTATGAAGATCTTGATGATAATGAATGCTTGTTCTTGGATATAAAGGATGAACCTAATTTTGCTAATTCTAAAAAAATAGGTGAAGGAAAGCTCTCCGGAGAAGGAGAAAAATGAATGTATTGTTATCTCTTCCCTACATGCTAAACAATAAAATAAATATTGGATTGTTGATAGTGGTTGTTCACATCACATGACTACTGATAAAAGTGAGTTTGTTAAACTTGAAAAATATGATGGAGGCTTGGTTATGTTTGGAGATGACATTGGTGCTAAAATTTGTGGGATAGGTTTAGTAAGTTTTGA
The DNA here is from genome assembly GCA_007258455.2 of Sequoia sempervirens. Lineage (NCBI taxonomy): Eukaryota > Viridiplantae > Streptophyta > Pinopsida > Cupressales > Cupressaceae > Sequoia > Sequoia sempervirens. The sequence goes on from VDFB02000003.1 coordinate 1,395,615, forward strand.
TGGAAAGCATAATAATAATGATGTTTACTATGTTAATGGATTAAGGCATAATATTTTGAGTGTTGTTCAGATGTGTAGTAAAGGATATGATCCTGTGTTTAAGGATGAAAGGTGTGAGATCCGGAAAGGATCCAAAACATTGATTGTTGCGGGAGAGAAATTTGAAGGAAATATCTATCAACTTAAGGGTGCTAATGGACGATGCTTTATGGCAGATTAATGATAGTTGGTTATGGAATAGAAGGATGTGTCACATGAATTTTGATAACTTGGGAAGGATTAGAGCAATTCAGGCCATGAGATATTTACTAATAATTACAAAGCTTGTTAATGCTATTTGTAGGAATTGTCAGTTTGTAAAGCAAGCAAGAAGTCACTACAGATCAAAGGAACAATCTACTACTAGTCTACTATATTTACTTCATACAAATTTCTATGGTCCTACAAGAGTGAGAAGTATACAAGGTGAAAGTTACTTTATGCTTTTGATTGATGATTATTCTAGATATACATTGGTTACATTTTTTAGAGAGAAATCAAATACATTAGATAGATTCAAAATATTCAAAGCTATGGTTGAAAATGAAGTGAAATTGAAGATAAAATGCTTAAGGTTTGATAGATGTGGAGAATTCATCTCCCATGAGTTTAATATGTTTTGTGAAGTGCATGGAATTGAACCATAGCTTTTTGGGTTTATGTACTTCTCTTGCACTCTTAGGGTTTTTCACCTAAAAGGAGAGAGATAAACCTCAAAAACCTAAGTGGTTCACTCAATCTAAGATATGTATGATGAAAATATGTTTAAATGAAATGTTATAGATGCAACTAATTGATAATATTGATTGATTAAGTATGCTAAACTATTGAAATGCAACTTGTTTGAAAACACATTGTGTTATGTAGAAATGAACTAGAAATGAATGCAAAACATAACATAAATAAATCAAAATGAAAGTGTGCATCTGGGATCTTGATGAAGGCTGAAAAAGACATATAAAAGGCTACTAATACTAAAATTTAGGCTTGGTGGGACTCATTCGCCACTCTGGGCGAATCAGTCCTAGTTCTGGATGACTGTACCAGAGCCCGTTTTAGCCAAAAGGGTGTCCGAATCTACAAAAATATTCTAAAAAAATGTACAGTGGGACTCATTCATCACTAATGGTGAATTAGTCTAGTTTGAACTTTCTGAAAACTCAAAAATGGAATCTGTAGCTTTCGGCTTGCTCAATCTGCATCTTCAGGTGTCCAAATCTGACATTGCCAAATTTGGGCCTGTAAGTGAATTTTTCTTGATATTTTTGACTTGAATGATGAAGAGGTGACTTGAATAACTTTTCAACTTGATATTCAATGATTTCTAAGCTTCCTAGAGTCCTAAATCTACAAACACATAAGAAGAGAAGAGAAAATGTTGAACATTAAGGCATGGGGGTTTGCCTTGGTCAAACCCCTTTTAGGTAATTAAACTAAATTGATGAAATAATGGAATGAAACATGAAAAATGGAATTTATTACCTTTCCATGATGATTGATCTTGAATTTCTGCAACAAAACATAAAGATTTAGCCCTTGAATGCTTTAGAAAGCTAACTTGATGACTTCTAATGAAGAAACCCTAGCTTGCTTGACTTGGATGAGAAGATAGATGATGAATTAAAGATGAGAGATGTAAAGATGGGTTGTTAGATGTAAAATGAGGATAAAAAAACTTATTTATAGACAATTGTTCCTTAGTATCCTGATTATACCTCATCACAGGCCAACATGTAGAAAAATTAAAGTTAAAACCAAAATTTTCCTACTCAAACCTCGAAAATGACTCAAAATGGGACTCATTCACCACTAATGGAAAATGGGTCCCACCTAGATGGGACTAATTCACCACTAATGGTGAATGGGTCCCACAGGGGTTAGTTTTGCTAGCTGGAATGCCGAGAAGTAAGAAAATTAGGCTTATATGATGACTATGTCGATTATTTGATCAAATTATGCCTCAGGATGCAGAATATGGGTTAATAGGGGCATATTAATGATGATATAAAATTCAATTAGGGCTTGAGACACATAATTCAATGTGAAAGTGTAATTAAATACACTTTACAACACTAAAATGAGGTCCACACAACCTAGGAATGCACAAGAATCAATGTGAATGTGCAAGACACATTACAACACTAATTTAACATTAAGTTTAATTCACAAGCCTTCTAAATTGATGTGATAATGTTATTAAACACATTTTATAATGTTAAATTAAAGAGAAATAGGTTCATTAAGTCTAGAAAAGCATGAAAGTCCTTTACAAGACATCAATAAACATATTTTATTCAATTTGCAAAGGTACAAGACCTAGTGTGGATGCATAAAATCCCTCACAACACTAAATCAAGGCCTCATTAAGTCCATTTTATCATGAATTAATCCCATGTCAAGCAAAGGGTCCTTTTTTCTATGGCACATTTAGCCCCCACTTTAGTGAGAGGATGAACTTACTTCAAACTAACACTAAAGTAAACATTCAAGAGAGATTCTTATGTACAGATGCAGATGAAAAAGATTGGAAAAGATCAAGGAGGTTGTGCAAGCCCCCATTATCGAAGATCCTAAGTCAAAATTTCAAGATACAAAATCATGCAATGGCTAGAACTAAAGGAAAGAAATATGGGGTGAAAAAGATGTACTCACTTTGGGCCCACAAAACTCTAGGTCGTCTGCAGGGTGTGAAAGCCGCAACATACTCACTCTGGGGCCACATAACTCCTGATCGTCCGCGGGGTGAGAAAGCCCAAAAAGAAGTAAGATACATATGCTAGTTGGTATGCACTCACAAACACAAAAGTTGCTATGGGGAAAATTCATGCCACTAGGTGGGCATCCCACTCAACCATATCAAAGTTATACCTCCTGATAACTTTAATAAGGTGCCACAAAGCAAAAGGAAAATTTTGGCAATTCGAGCTTCATGAGACAAGAAAATATTTGAACTCATGAACAAACAAGATGGCACCACAGGCATGAAAGTTGTGTTATGCAAGGTGGCCATACAAAATGCAACAATGTAAAAATGAAATCATGTAAAATGTAAAGGATGTTCAAAGGAGTCTTGTTTAGTTTATGCAAGGTCAGTCACTTAGGGATCATTGTGTCTAATGTCTCCAAGAGAGGACCAATCAAAGAATAGTATATCCACAACTTAGGGGATGCAGTGTGTCACATCAAGCCACAAAGAGGAATGTAATATGCTAAGAAAGATCACAGTTATGAAGGACATCACACCCAATATCATCCACAAAGTAATAAACACGTCATATAAATGACAAGGCTACATTAGGAACAAAGAAATACAAATGAATTATGGTGTTGTATGCCCCCCACTTTAAAGGAATTGCTACACACTTGTCTGTGAGCAATTACTTTAAAGTAGAAGAGAGGAAGGGAGATCATGAGAGCTTATTCAGAAAGCCCTATGACAAGTTTTCGATAAGCTGCATCATGAAAAAGGGTAATATGTCACATGCGATTCAATCTTAAGACATGTCATCCACATCCAAAGCTTTCTCATATATGTTCATGAAAGGTTAACGAATAGTAAAAAGAGACAATGAAAAGTGACATACGGGGATAAGGATTTCTAACCTTTCTCCCCTAGTTAGTGCAGGACAAGGGTGAGCCTAGAATGGATGATGGTATGCTGCCCCTTGCAATGGATGTAAAACATGCAATGGTGAGTATATTGTGATCCTACAACTATTGCATGGAAAGGAGCAACAAATAACGTTATTTATGTGGATAAAGAAGATTCTTGGAAGAGTCTTACATGATAGTATTGATGGTGAGTGAAGAAGAATAACCAAGACCATGAGTTTTCTATTGTGTGTTAGGCTCTATAGGGTTGCGGATACCTTGTGCTCAAGCACCACATCCTTTTCCACTATATCCCTATCGTTTTAGGAGTTCATACCCTTTTCCATAAAGCTTTTTCATTACTTTGGAATCAGGTGGTTGTTCATTATCGTGTTTGTTAAAGGTTGTTGTGGAGTTTGTGGTATTGTCTAAAGTGGTTGAGGCGGATTCTTTTGAGAGGTTGTTGAAAGGTTGTGTTGATGTGAGGGTTGGTTGTTCTTGTTGCACATTTTTCTTTTGTGTGAATATGTATTCACCCATAAATGAAGGTGTGAATTGTAAGGAACCCCAATTTTCACCAAATAATTTAGATGGCCATTCTTCATCGTTATGTTTAATTTCTATGTTGGATGTTGGAATTAATGATTTCAGAGGACTTGTAGTTCCTTTTTCAAGGTGCAAGCAACTTTCAGGCTCGGGGTCTATTTCAACTTGATAAATCTTATTGTTATGGACATATTTCATTGTACGATGAAGGGTTGAAGGCACTGCATTCATCTCATGAATCCATGGTTGGCCTAAAAAAATATTATACGAAAGATCACGAGGCATGACATGGATAGGAGTTTGCAAAGTAACCACCCCAACTGTAATAGGCAAAGTGATTACATCGAGCGGTTGTTTTGTTATATTGTCAAATCCTCAAATAGAAATAGAATTATGTTTTATTTGTGACCTGTCAACATTTAATCGATCAAGGAGACTCACACTACCCACATTAAGGGAAAAACCATTATCTATGAGAGTGTGTTTGATACCTGTGCGATTGAATTAAGCAATTATCATAAAGGCATCATGTTGATTACACAATTACAAAGGAGGGAGATCATGTTGATGAAAGATAATATCAAGATTCTTTTTGTGTACAAGAGCTACTACATCATTCAAAGTGGTACTAGGAGGAATTGTGATTTTTTTTAAGGTGGATTGAAGAATATTGTGATGATTTAGTGAGTTTTGAAGCAAATCCAAAAGGGAAATTTTGGCAGGAGTATTCTTTAATTGTTTGATAAGGTTATACTCCTTTGTTTGTGGGCTATAGTGAGCAGCACTAGGTGGATTGGGTAAAGGTAAAGAGGGTGGGATTGGTTGTGGTGGTTGCAGATTGTTTTGAGTGTTATATGTATGAGCAATGGTATTGTAACTCGGTTGCTATGATACATTAGTTTGAGGTGGGCAGAGGGTGTAGTGAGGTTTATTGGAAGGATGAAGTGAATGCAAAGGTGGGTAAAGTGTGAAGCAAGGTTTATTTAAAGGATGAAGTGGATGTGAAGGTGGGTAAAGTGTGTAGCGAGGTTTATTGGAAGGATGAAGTTATGCGAGGGTGGGTAAAGGGTGTAGTGAGGTTGAATATTGTTAACATCCCGTAACAAGTGATATTTTTCATTGTCTATGAAGGGCATGTTATCTTTGTCTTGGGCCACAATATTCTCCCTAGAAGGAGAGTTGTTAGGAGAACAAAAAGCTGCATGTTCATGACAATTAAGGTTTGGTTCATCCAAAATAACTTCATCGCCACAAAGGGAGTTATTAATGGTTGAATGCATTTGATGATTAAGAATGGGGAGATAAGGGGAATAATTTATGCAATCATTCGGTGGTTGTAATGACTCATTCTCTTGTTCCAAATTATCTTCCCTACTAGTAGAGCTTGTATTATGTTTATCTAAGGTTGAAATAGGAAAAGTAGCTTCATCGCAAGTGGGAGATGCATGAAGAGAAGAAAAAGCATCACATTATTGTATTGCAATGATTGGATCTTTGTGTTTAATTATGTGTTCTTGGATGGAGGAAACATTAGGAAAGGGAGTAAGAAGATTCTCATGATTATCTTTGATTACCTCCCTTTGTCCAATAATTTCTTCCAAAATAGGGAAAGAAAAATAAAGAGGATTGTCATATGTCTTAAAGGTTTGATCATCTAATGTCAACATATCCTCCTCACAAATAATGTGATTGTCATGATTAAAAACATTCTAACAAATCGGGAGGAATTGGGAGATGAATTTATGGTCTCATAATCATGGTGTGTTGTGTGTTCATCATGATTACTTAGTGTGATGTCCTCTTCGTTAGTAATTTTATGTATAATAGGAGAGGTAAGAGGAGAGAAACAAATCAGATTGTCACAACTCTCATCAATTGGTTCTTCTAACACTAAAATATTTTCTTCACAAGTGTGAGAGATAATAGGAGAAGAACAAATGTAAGTGTTATGAATATCCAGGGTTTCTTTCACTAAACTAACCTCATCCACAAAATGGGAACTAGGAGAGGGATTTATGATGAACAAAAAGAAAGGGGAAAGGACCTCATATTCATATGCTTTCAAGAAAAAATGCTTCAATATTCAATGATATCTAAAAAGAGAATATGCAAGATAAGAACTATACAATTTCGTAATGAAAACATGATGGAAAGATTAATCTACAATCTTGAAATGTAACAATGCGAAATCAAAGATGCAAATGAAGAATAATGTTTCAGATTTCAAACGTGACTATTGACTAATTATGAGAAGTACAACAAGATGAGAATGCAAACTTGAAATTAAAACCATGCATGAAATGAACTAATTAAGGCTAGATTTTATGAAATGCATGCTACAAAAATGCAACTAACTAATATATAAAAGTTAAGGCACCAATTAGAAGCCTAAAAACAAATTTTTGAGATCTTTAAAGTGTTGTTTCAAGGGTCAGAAGGGATTGATTCGCCCAAGGCGGCGAATGAGTCCCAGTATGGACTTTTTTCAAAATTTTCAAATTTTTTTGACTGATTTTAATGCTTTCAGAGTGCTATGATGCATACATAATTGAAAAATGTAGAATTTCAGAGAGTGGAAATGGATTTAGATGCTAACAATGCAACCTAAATGCACTTTTTATGAATGCAAAATTTAACATCTAGCATGCAAATGAATCATGCAAACCCTAATGCAAGCTTAATGTAAGCCTAGATCTATGATGAAGGACTCCAAAATAAGACAAGAAAGTGATAAAAAAGAAGGTTCACCAAAATGAACCATAGATTTTTGCGTCTATGTACTTCTCTTGCACTCTTAGGGTTTTTCACCTAAAAGGAGAGAGATAAACCTCAAAAACCTAAGTGGTTCACTCAATCTAAGATATGTATGATGAAATTATGTCTAAACGAAATGTTCTAGATGAAACTAATTGATAATATTGATTGATTAAGTAGGCTAAACTATTGAAATGCAACTTGTTTGAAAACACATTGTGTTATGCAGAAATGAACTAGAAATGAATGCAAAACTTAGTAGAAATAAATCAAAATGAAAGTTTACATCTGGGATGTTGATGAAAGCTGGAAAAGACATCTGGAAAGCTGCTAATACTAAAATTTATTCCTGGTGGGACTGATTCGGCACTCTGGTCGAATCAGTCCCAGTTCTGGATGACTATCCTGGAGCCTGTTTTAGCCAAAAGGGTGTCCGAATCTACAAAAATATTCAGAAAACATGTATAGTGGGACTCACTCACCACTAATGGAAAATTAGTCCACTTTGGACTTTCTAAAAACTCAAAAATGGAATATGTAGCTTTCAGATTGCTCAATCTGCACCTCTAGATGTCTAGATTTGAAATTGCCAAATTCAAGCCTGTAAGTGACTTTTTCTTGATATTTTTGACTTGAATGATGAAGATGTGACTTGAATAACTTTTCAACTTGATATTAAATTATTTATAAGCTTCCAAGAGTCCTAAATCTGCAAACACACAAGAAGAGAACAAAAAATGTTGAACATTAAGGCATGGGGGTTTGCCTTGGTCAAACCCCTTTTAGGTAATTAAACCAAAATGATAAAATAATGGAATGAAACATGAAAAATGGAATTGATTACCTTTCCATGATGATTGATATTTAATTTTTTCAACAAAACGTGAAGATTCCTCCCTTGAATGCTTTAGAAAGTTAACTTGATGACTTCTAATGAAGAAACCCTAGCTTGCTTGACTTGGATGAGAAGATAGATGGTGAATTAAAGATGAGAGATGTAAAGATGGGCTTTTATATGTAAAATTGGGATAAAAACACTTATTTATAGATAATTGTGCCTTACTATCCCGATTATACCTCATCACAGGCCGACATGTAGAAAAATTAAAGTTAAAACCAAAATTTTCCCACTCAAACCCTGAAAATGACTCAAAATGGGACTCATTCGCCACTAATGGCAAATGGGTCCCACCTAGATGGGGCTAATTCAACACTAATGGTGAATGGATCCCACTAGGGTCATTTTTCCTAGTTGGAATGTCGAGAAGTAAGGAAATTATGCTTCTATGATGACTATGTTGGTTATTTGATCAAATTATGCCTCGGGATGCACAATATGGGTTAATAGGGGCATATTAATGATGATATAAAAATAAATTAGGGCTTGAGACACATAATTCAATGTGAAAGTGTAATTAAATACACTTTACAACACTAAAATGATGTCCACATAGCCTAGGAAGGCACAAGAATCAATGTGAATGTGCAAGACACATTACAACACTAATTTAACATTAAGTTTAATTCAAAATCCTTATAAATTGATGTGATAATGTTATTAAACACATTTTATAATGTTGAATTAAAGAGAAATAGGTTCATTAAGTCTATAAAAGTGTAAAAGTCCTTTACAAGACTCTACAACACCTTTACAAGACATCAATAAAGATATTTTATTTAATTTGCAAAGGTCCAAGACCTAGTGTGGATGCATAAAATACCTCACAACACTAAATCAAGGCCTCATTAAATCCATTTTATCATGAATTAATCCCATTTCAATCAAAGGGCTCTTTTTTCTATGGCACAGGAATAAAGAGACAATTATCTTCTTCAAGAACTGCTTAGTAGAATAGAGTTGTTGAAAGGAAAAACATAATAGTTCAAGAGGTTGCTAGATCAATGATCATTATGGTTGGTTTGCTAGAATTCTATTGGAGAGAAGCTATTCATATTGTTGTTTATGTATTCAATCGAGTTCAAACAAGAGAAAATAGTACAAAGACCCCCTATGAGTTGTGGTTTGGAAGAATTCCTACTATTAAGCATTTCAAGGTATTCAAAAGAAAATGTTATATCAGAAGAGATGAAGAAACTTTAGGTAAGTTTGATGCAAGAAGTGATGAAGACATTTTTCTTTGATATTCTACTAAAAAAAAAATCATACAAATGTTTCAATAAAAGACTGAGAAAGATTGTAGAAAGTGCAAATGTCAAGGTTGATGAGATAATGAAGAATTCAATTGACATTGATGGATATGAATCTAATGAACTTGATTGTGTAAGAATTGAAGAGATTGTGATAGAATAGATTAAGGATGATCAAGAGAAGTAGAATGAAAAAAATGAAAGAGAAGAAGATGCTCCAGTGGCATCAATGAAGACACCTAGATATGTACAGAGGAATCATTCAGAAAGTCATATTGTTGGAGATAAAAGTAAAGGAGTATTAACTAGAAGTAGAGTTGTTATTGAAGTTAATCCATGTTTTGTTGAATATCTAAGATACTAAGAGGGGGGTGAATCAATATCTTCTTAAAACTATTGAAAAAATAGTATACAAGTACTCCAATGCATATAATAGTAAAAAGGAGAAAGAGCATTAATAAAATTTAAAAGCACACAACACATGAACACCAGGATTTTATGTGGAAAACCCAAAATGGGAAAAACCACTGCAAGGATTAGCTCACAATACAGTATAACCAATTATAATATATTACAAAGGCTGGCTCACTACTAGGACTCACTGTCCAAAATGGGAGGTTCACTACCTATAAATAATACAATTACAAAATGGCTTACAGTTAGAAAATGAACTGATAAAGTTACACCTAACAAGTGCTAATTTAGTTCCTTTTGATGCTCAGTAAGCTGAATTAACACACTTCATCATACTTCTCTTCTTCACACACTTCAATACTTCAAAAACAACACAACAATCTCAAAACTATCAAATATATATCTGATTCATCCGCAAGCATCAATTAGGTCAGCCTAATTAGATGCAACCCTTATTCACCAAAAAGATTGATTGTTAGCTTCAAGCATGTATAAAAAAACTTTCCAAAAATAGTTCAAGCATGTAGAACACTACAACATGTTAGCATGGACCTAAGATAGGTCACAAATACATCTGCACCACAAAATCAATTCATCATATCACCAACTATTCATTAGGCCGGCCAGAGATAGACCTAATAACAAAATGCAATAAAAAAATAATGCCAACTTGTCGTACGAGCATGTGTGCATGTGAGATTCTGAACTTACAAGCTTCTAGCATCCAAAAAGTAGTTCCCAAAACTGCAAGACATGATAATCATTAGTGGAGGATTGTAGACCAAAATACCAGAGGATAATAATTACATATCGGTTCAGATACAGGATCAAACTTGAACTTAACCTTGCAGTTGCAACTCATATAACATGGTGACATCAATGACAACAAAAAATTTGGAAAATGAGATGTTCTTCTTCATTCTTCTAATAATCTCCCCCTTTGTTATTGATGGCAACATGTGCCAAAAGAATACATAAACATCCTATGTACAATACACTCTCCTTTTCTCTTAATGACCTTCACTCCACAACATTCTCTTCACAACATTCTCTCCCCCTTTGATGGTGAGCCTTGACATTTGCACTTTCTACAATCTTTCTTAGTCTTTTATTAAAACAATTTTATGCTTTTCTTTTAGTAGAATATCCAAGAAAAATGCCTTCATCACTTCTTGCATCAAACTTACCTAAATTTTCTTCATCTCTTCTAATATAACATTTTCTTTTGAATACCTTGAAATAATTAACAGTAGGAATTCTTCCAAACCAAAGCTCATAGGGGGTATTTGTATTGTTTTCTCTTGCTTGAACTAAATTGAATATATAAAAAATAGTATGAATAGCTTATCTCCAATAAAATTCTGATAAACCAGCCTCAATGATCATTGACCGAGCAGCCTCTTGAACTATTCTATTTTTCCTTTCAACAACTCCATTCTGCTAAGGAGTTCTCGAAGAAAATAGTTGTCTCTTTATTTCATGCACTTCACAAAACATATTAAACTCATGGGAGAAGAATTCTCCACCTCTGTCAGACCTTAAGCATTTTATCTTCAATTTCACTTCATTTTCAACCATAGCTTTAAATGTTTTGAATCTATCTAATGTATCTAATTTCTCTCTAAGAAATGTAACCCATGTATATCTAGAATAATCATCAATCAAAAGCATAAAGTACCTTTCACCTTGTAGAATTCTCACTCTTGTAGGACTACAGAGATTTGTATGAACTAAATCCAGTAGACCAGTAGTAGATTGTTCATTTGATCTATAGTGACTTCTTGCTTGCTTTCCAAACTCATAATTCCTGCATATAGCATTAACAAGCTTTGTAATTCTTGGTAAATCTCTCACATCCTGAATTGTACTAATCCTTTCCAAGTTATTAAAATTCATGTGAAACGTCCTTCTATACCATAACCAACTATAATTAATCTTAGTCATAAAGCATTGTCCATCAACACCCTTAAGTTGACAGATATTTCCTTCAGATTTCTTTCCTGCAACAATCCATGTTTTGGATCCTTTTTGAATATCAAACCTTCTAGCCTTAAACATAAGATCATATCCTTTACTGTATGTTTAGCCAACACTCAAAAGATTATGCCTTAATCCCTTAACATAGTAGACATCATCAGTATTATGCTTGCCATAAAAAATTATTGAACCTATGCCACAAATTTTAGCACCAATATCATCTCTAAACATAACCAAGCCTCCATCATACTTTTCAAGTTTAAAAAACTTACTTTTCTCACCAATCATGTGATGTGAACAACCACTGTCAACATCCCAATAGTTCTTTTCTTGTTTAGCATGTAGGGCAGAGATAACAATACCTTCATTTTTCTCCTTCTCCAAAGGGATTTTCTTCACCTATTTTTTAGAATTAGCAGAAGTAGGTTCATCATTTATAGCCAAAAATAAGCATTCATTGTCATTAGGATCTTCATACTCGGAATATTTATCAGATATACTAGCATTCTCATTCACATAATATGCTTTATTGATCTTCTTTCCTTTCTTTTCTTTCTCATATCTTTGTTTATTCCTCTTAGCTCTTTTTGGACACTTTGCGACAAAATGGCCTATTTATCCATAACTATAGCATTTAAAGGGTAACATACCTTCATACTTACCATAGCCTTTCCTCATCATTCTCACAAAGTTAGCTTTTATTTCATCAAAATTTTATTCATTCAGATCTTCAATTTTTGTAGCCTTAAAAGAAGTTTCTGATTTGCATTCATTCCTTAGACTCGGCTTCCTCATCTCATAATATGTCAAAAATCCCAACAATAAATTCTTAGTGTAGGTCTTATAATCTATACATTGTTCAATAGCACACACCTCCTCACTATAAGCATCAAGAAGAGTTCTAAGAATCTTATTTACAATTTTGGTTTCATCTACAGTAGCACCAAGTCCTCACATTCCAGCCACTATCTCATACAATCTCTGTACATAAGCTTTAACATTCTCATCTTCAGACATGTGCAGAAGATCAAACTGTCTCCAAATTTTGTAATTTTTCCTCTTTAACTCTCTCATCACCTTCATGCACCCTTTCCAAAGCATCCTAGACTTCCTTAGCATCCTTCAAATTTTGAACCTTAATCAACTCGGAATGTACCAAATTGTTCTTCAAAATGTACTTTTCCTTATTATTCACTTCATGTTCTTTGATCTCATCAGCCCTGTTTGGACCATTTGTAGGAGGGGTGTAAGGATTCTTCTAATCTTTATCCACATCATCTCCACAACACTCCAAATATTATTCCATCAACATTTTCCAGATAGCATAGTTAGTTCCATTGAACCTTGGATAATCATAAGTCAACTTGCCAACCATCCTAAACCTTCCTCAAGTGGTTAAGCTCTTCACCAAGGAGCCAAGCCCTGATACCAATTGTTGAACAAGAAAACTAAGAGGAGGGGTGAATCATTTTTCATAGATTTAAACTTTATTTCATTCACTGGAACTAATCCTTAACACTTCATAGTAGATTAAACATTAAATACTAGTGCATAAATTGAAAACCATCACATAGACACAATAACACTAGATTTATGTGGAAAACCCAATTAGGGAAAAACCACGGTGAGGATTAACTCACACTATAGAGAATATCAAAACTGATTACAAAAGGCTCACTACTTGAGAAACAAAGGTCGCTGCTAAAACAAGGACTCACTATCCAGAATAAGGACTCACTGTCCCATAAGGCTAACAACCAGGAGAGCTCACTACCATAGAGATACAAAGAAGATAAAGAAGACTTGTTACAAAGAGAAGACAATCTCAATGAAACAAATAATTGCACCACAATTTGTTCAATCCACTTGCATACATGCATGAATGATAGAGTGCACCTTCAATTCACTACTTCTTAAAACTCAACATTTAGGCTTCACATTGATTTTCCATACACATACACATATTTTCACTTACGTCTATTCTCTTTTCGCTCTTGTCTCTATTTCCTTTGTTCTCCTCGCTTCTTCTTCTCTATTTCCTGCATCATTTCTTCCTATTCCTTTTGCATAACCTCTGTATATCCGTTCTTTACAACATATCTTCATGCCAAAGTTTGACACACCAGATATCCAGGGGGTTCGAACAATTTTCTGTTAATGCTCCCCCTAAGACCATGTTGGGTCTAATTTCCAAAGGAATTGTTTGCACTGGATGAGGGCACAAACACACTTGGTGTTTCTGGCTCTTCTTTCTTTTTCCATATCTTGTTCATTTCTTGCTTAACGCCATTCTTGTCAATTGTCTTCACTAGCTCATTTTTCTTTACCAGATCAGATTGCTTTCCCTTTTTACTTCTGCATACTCTTGAAATGTGTTATGGTTTGTTGCAGTTGTAGCAAACAATATTTTTCTGATTAGATTGTCCTCCATTAACCCTTGATCTACACTAATATGCTATGTGTCCAAACTTATTACATGTAGAGCAATAGCTAGAAAAAGATTGATCCATTCTACCTCCATTAAGCCAATTCATCATCTGAGCTCTGCATTCACTAGCTTTATGTCCAACTTTCTTGCATGCAAAACATTTTCTGGAGAAGGAACTAGCATATTGGTTTATTCTACTTCTACAATATGTTGCCCTATGACAAAATTTATTGCAAGAAAATAAAACACCATTGAAAGATGGGTACCTTTGAGTATTTGGCTGTCTGATAGGCAGTTTCTTAGCAAAGCTTCTTGGATTTCTTTTTTGTTTTCCTTTATCTTGAGTCTTCTGATTATCCACTGGATTTGAGGTTTGCACAGCCTTAGAGCTTTCACTGGCTTCTATTCCCAAACCACCTTTGTATTTAGAAGGTTTCTTCCTTGCAATAAACTCATCAAGCTTGGTGGAGCTTGTCTTGAACTTATCTTCACAGATTTTTTATTTTTCTAGATCTTCTTTTAGATTCACTACTTGTTTAACTTTTGTGCATTCATCAATCTTGCTTTGCACCACTATATTCAGAAAATATTCAATTCTCTTCTTTTCCTCCACTTTCACCTTCAATCCACTAATCTCTTCATTAGCTTTTTTTAATTGCTCAGTCACTTCTCTATGTCTTTCTTTGAATTTATTCAATTGAACTTTCAATTTATGGATTCGTTCATTTTCCTCTTCAATATTTTCTTTCAAATCTTTGTTTTCATTTTTAGCCTTATCAATATATTCAAGAGCAACCCAAAGTTCTTCTTTATCATCCATTTGTTCAATCTTCAGGGTCTTCCTCAAGCTGTTAGGATTCTTCAGAGGAACCAAGCTCTGATACCAATTGTTGAATACCCAAGATACTAAGAGGTGGGTGAATTAGTATCTTCTTAAACTTATTGAAGAAATGCCATCCAATTACTCCAATACATATAACAATAAAAATGAGAAAGAGCATTAACATAACTTAAAAGCACATAACACATGAACACTATTATTTTACGTGGAAAACCCAAAATGGAAAAAACCATGGTGAGGATTAGCTCACAATATAGTATATCTAGTTATAAGATATTACGAAGGGTGGCTCACTGCCAGGACTCATTGTCCAAAATGGGAGGCTCACTAACTACAAAGGATACAATAACAAAATGGCTTATAGTCAGGAAATGAACTGATAAAGTTACACCGAAAAGTGTTGATTCAATTCCTTTGATGCTAAGGAAACTGACTTAACACACTTCATCATACTTATCTTATTCACACACTTCAATACTTTAACAACAACACAAAAACCTCAAAAATATCCAATATATATATCTGATTCATCTGCAAGCATTAATTAGGTTAGCCTAATTAGATGCAACCCTTATTCACCAAAAATATTGACTGTCAACTTCAAGCATGTACAAATTTTTTTTCCAAAAATAATTCAAGTGTGTAGCACACTACAACATGTCAGAATGGACCTAAGATAGGTCACAAATACATCCACACCATAAAATCAATTCATCATATCACCAACTATTCATTAGGTCAGCTAGAGATAGACCTAATAACAAAATGCAACAACAAAATAATGCCAACTTGGCGTACGAGAATTTGTGCACATGAGATTTTGAACTTACAAGCTTCTAGCATCCAAAAATTAGTTCCTGAAACCACATGCAATGATAATCATCAGCAGAGGATTGCAGACCAAAATACTAGAGGATAATAATTGCATACTAGTTCAGATACCAGTTCAGAATACCGAATCAAACTTGAACTTAACCTTGCAGTTGCAACTCATATAACATGGTGACAACAATGCCAACACAAAAGCTACAAAACGAGATGTTCTTCTTCATTCTTCCAACATGTTTACATTATAGGATTGAACTGAACACTATACTTGTGAAGCATGTAAAGATGAACATAGGATGGAAGCTATGAAAGAAGAACTTTGCAGATTAAGAAGAATCAAACTTGGGAATTGGTCCCAAGATCGGTAGATAAAAACATTATTAGATCGAAGTGGGTATTAAAAAATAAGCCGAATGAGAATGGATATGTGGTTATAAACAAAGTAAGGATTGTATGTAAAGGTTACTCACAAGTGGAAGGCATAGATTTTAAGGAAACTTTTGCTCTGGTAGCAATAATGGAAGCTATAAGGATGTTCTTAGCATTTTATGCTCATAAAAACTTTAAAGTCTATCAGATGGATGTCAAGTCAAAATTTTTGAATGGTGAGCTATAAGAAGAGGTCTACATGGAACAACCAAAAGGATTTCAGTTGTCAGAGCAACCAAATATGGTGTGCAAATTGAAGAAAGCTTTATATGGATCAAAGCAAACTCCTAGAGCTTGGTATGCGAGGTTGGACATGTATTTTATTCAGCAAGGTTTCAACAAAGGTATGTTGGATAGTAATCCGTATTTTAAGATTAAAAATGATTAAATTTTGATTGTAGTTGTATATGTTGATGGTATTATCTTTGGAGGAAATGAAAATATGTGCAAGATGTTTGGGGAAGAGATGCAAAAAGAGTTTGAAATGTCTATGTTTGGAGAGAAGAATTTCTTTCTTGGGCTACAAATCAATCAAACAAAGAAGGGAATTTTTATTTCATAGTATAAGTATGTGAAAGATATGTTGAAGAAGTTTGGGATGGATGCTTCCAAACCGGTATGTACTCCTATGGTGACTGGTTGCAAATTGGGTAAAGATGATGATTCACCTAAGGCTGATTAGAGCAAGTATAGATCTATGATTGGTAGACTATTGTATTTGAGTGCTACTAGATCATATATTATGCATGTTGTCTATCTTGTGGCTAGATTTCAAGAAGATTCTAACGAAACACATGTTGTTGCTAAAAGCATATTCATATATTTGAATGACACTTCGGATTATGGATTATGGTATCCTAAAGATATTGAATTTACTCTATGTGCTTATAGAGATGCAGATTGGGATGGATGTGTAGATGACATAAAGAGTACAAGTGGTGGTACATTGTTTCTTGGATGCATATTTGTGGCATGGTTGAGTAAAAATAAAGATTCAGACTCCTTGTCTATTGCTGAAGCTGAATATGTTGATCTGATTCATCTTGATGTACACAAGTTCTATGGATGAAACATGCATTGAAAGATATCACACTGGTGTATGATGATCCTATTTCTATCTTCTGTGATAATACAAGGGAAATTAACATTTCAAAGAATCTTGTGATGCACTTGAGGATGAAGCATATATCTATCATATATCATTTCTTGAGAGAGAAGGTCATGGAGAGTGAAGTAAAGCTTTAGTATGTTCCAATGAATGATCAGGTGGTTGATATATTTATGAAGGCTCTTCCTAAAGATACTTTTGAGTATCTCCAGGAGAAGTTAGGGGTCATTTTCCCTCCTTTCTTGAATTAGATGTATATGAAGATGCATCAGTCTAGTGGATCTATGGGTCTTTCTTTCTTCTGGACTGATGTTCTAGTGGCTACCTCACAGGGGGAGAAGGTAGTATTAGGTGTTGTCATTGTGAGTATTTTGTTTTCTATGTCAAAAGGGAAATCATTGTAGAATATATTTTGCCTTTGAAATTGATGTAAAATGGGGACAGGAAGCATGTGAAAAAGGAGAGGAAGCATGTGAAGGAAAGAAGAATACTATAAAAGACTATCTACTAAGGGGGAGAAAAAAAAAGGAATAGAAAGAAAAATATTGAGAAGTGTATTCAAAGCTATTGTGGTGTCTTTGATGGTTTTTCACATCATGTGTTGTCATCAATGAAAAAGGGGGAGATTGTTGCAAGAATGGAAAGATTGAAGGTGTTGTAATTGATGTCAACTGGTCAATTGGTTATCAACTAATTGTTGTTGTCATTAGTGTCATGGATATAGGCTATTGGATGTATATGTTGAGGATATTGAGAAAACTGTAATAAAGACATGTTACAAGTGTTCAGTGGGTGCTTCGAGTTTTGCTCCAGATTTGCTCCTATATTTGTATGGTTCAAATATGTTGATCATGGTTGTTGGAAGCTACTATATCCTAACTTTGGCTGTTGATTCATTGTACAATGCGAGTTGTGTTCACCAATTGTGAATTGTGGTTTTCTGTGTTTCTGGTTGAGGTCTGGGAGAAATATTGTTGTTCCAAATTTCTCTTTAATGAAGTATTATGACTTGAGGTTCTAGAGTTGAGTTGTTTTTATTGTATTGAAGATAATTTTGGTATCTGGAAAGTTTGTGCTTAACTGTTCTATGTGTTTTACATTGGTCTGGCAGACCTTGCGTGGAATACTACTTTCAGAGTTAGTGAAGTGTGTTGGATCTATTTGGGTCCTAATGAAGCATGTGTTTTGGTTGTCCTCATTCTAATTCCACCCTAGGATGTTTTGGCATCGGCCTAATTTCAATTTGAATTTGGATGGTCAATTTTGGATGTGTTTCAAAGTTGAAGATGGTATAAATGTAGAATGAGTTAGGGAAGAAGAAGCGAGGAGAACAAAGGAAATAGAGACAAGAGCGAAAAGAGAATAGAGGTAAGTGCAAATATGTGTGTGTGTATGGAAAATCAATGTGAAGCCTAAATGTCGAGTTTTCAGAAGCAGTGAATTGAAGGTGCACTCTATCATTCATGCATGTATGCAAGTGGATTGAACAAATTGTGGTGGAATTATTTGTTTCATTGAGATTGTCTTCTCTTTGTAACAAGTCTTCTTTATCTTCTTTGTATCTCTATGGTAGTGAGCTCTCCCGGTTGTTAGCCTTATGGGACAGTGAGTCCTTATTCTGGATAGTGAGTCCTTGTTTTAGCAGCGACCTTTGTTTCTCAAGTAGTGAGCCTTTTGTAATCGGTTTTGATATTCTCTATAGTGTGAGTTAATCCTCACCGTGGTTTTTCCCTAATTGGGTTTTCCACATAAATCTAGTGTTATTGTGTCTATGTGATGGTTTTCAATTTATGCACTAGTATTTAATGTTTAATCTACTATGAAGTGTTAAGGATTAGTTCCAGTGAATGAAATAAAGTTTAAATCTATGACAAATGATTCACCCCTCCTCTTAGTTGTCTTGTTCAACAATTGGTATCAGGGCTTGGCTCCTTGGTGAAGAGCTTAACCACTTGAGGAAGGTTTAGGATGGTTGGCAAGTTGACTTATGATTATCCAAGGTTCAATGGAACTAACTATGCTATCTGGAAAATATTGATGGAATAATATTTGGAGTGTTGTGGAGATGATGTGGATAAAGATTAGAAGAATCCTTACACCCCTCCTACAAATGGTCCAAACAGGGCTGATGAGATCAAAGAACATGAAGTGAATAATAAGGAAAAGTACATTTTGAAGAACAATTTGGTACATTCTGAGTTGATTAAGGTTCAAAATTTGAAGGATGCTAAGGAAGTCTAGGATGCTTTGGAAAGGGTGCATGAAGGTGATGAGAGAGTTAAAGAGGAAAAATTACAGAATTTGGAGACACAGTTTGATCTTTTGCACATGTCTGAAGATGAGAATGTTAAAGCTTATGTACAGAGATTGTATGAGATAGTGGCTGGAATGTGAGGACTTGGTGCTACTGTAGATGAAACCAGAATTGTAAATAAGATTCTTAGAACTCTTCTTGATGCTTATAGTGAGGAGGTGTGTGCTATTGAACAACGTATAGATTATAAGACCTACACTAAGGATCTATTGTTGGGATTTTTGACATATTATGAGATGAGGAAGCCAAGTCTAAGGAATGAATGCAAATCAAAAACTTCTTTTAAGGCTACAAAAATTGAAGATCTGAATGAATAAAATTTTGATGAAATAAAAGCTAACTTTTTGAGAATGATGAGGAAATGCTATGGTAAGTATGAAGGTATGTTACCCTTTAAATGCTATAGTTATGGAGAAATAGGCCATTTTGTCGCAAAGTGTCCAAAAAGAGCTAAGAGGAATAAACAAAGATATGAGAAAGAAAAGAAAGGAAAGAAGATCAATAAAGCATATTATGTGAATGAGAATGCTAGTATATCTGATAAATATTCCGAGTATGAAGATCCTAATGACAATGAATGCTTATTCTTGGCTATAAATGATGAACCTACTTCTGCTAATTCTAAAAAATAGGTGAAGAAAAGCCCTTTGGAGAAGGAGAAAAATGAAGGTACTGTTATCTCTGCCCTACATGCTAAACAAGAAAAGAACTATTGGGATGTTGACAGTGGTTGTTCACATCACATGATTGGTGATAAAAGTAATTTTTTTAAACTTGAAAAGTATGATGGAGGCTTGGTTATGTTTAGAGATGATATTGGTGCTAAAATTTGTGGCATAGGTTCAATAATTTTTTATGGAAAACATAATACTGATGATGTCTACTATGTTAAGGGATTAAGGCATAATCTTTTGAGTGTTGGCTAAATGTATATTAAAGGATATGATCTTGTGTTTAAGGCTAGAAGGTTTGATATTCAAAAAGGATCCAAAACATGGATTGTTGCAGGAAAGAAATCTGAAGGAAATATATGTCAACTTAAGGGTGTTGATGGACAATGCTTTATGACTAAGATTAATTATAGTTGGTTATGGTATAGAAGGACGTTTCACATGAATTTTAATAACTTGGAAAGGATTAGTACAATTCAGGATGTGAGAGATTTACCAAGAATTACAAAGCTTGTTAATGCTATATGCAGGAATTATGAGTTTGGAAAGCAAGCAAGAAGTCACTATAGATCAAATGAACAATCTACTACTGGTCTACTGGATTTAGTTCATACAAATCTCTGTAGTCCTACAAGAGTGAGAATTCTACAAGGTGAAAGGTACTTTATGCTTTTGATTGATGATTATTCTAGATATACATGGGTTACATTTCTTAGAGAGAAATTAGATACATTAGATAGATTCAAAACATTTAAAGCTATTTAAAATGAAGTGAAATTGAAGATAAAATGCTTAAGGTCTGACAGAGGTGGAGAATTCTCCTCCCATGAGTTTAATATGTTTTGTGAAGTGCATGAAATAAAGAGACAACTATTTTCTTTGAGAACTCCTTAGCAGAATGGAGTTGTTGAAAGGAAAAATAGAATAGTTCAAGAGGCTGCTAGATCAATGATCATTGAGGTTGGTTTATCAGAATTTTATTGGAGATAAGCTATTCATACTATTTTTTATATATTCAATTTAGTTCAAGCAAGAGAAAACAATACAAATACCCCCTATGAGCTTTGGTTTGGAAGAATTCCTACTGTTAATTATTTCAAGGTATTCAAAAGAAAATGTTATATTAGAAGAGATGAAGAAAATTTAGGTATGTTTGATGCAAGAAGTGATGAAGGCATTTTTCTTGGATATTCTACTAAAAGAAAAGCATAAAATTGTTTCAATAAAAGACTAAGAAAGATTGTAGAAAGTGAAAATGTCAAGGTTGATGAGATAGTAAAGAATTCAATTGACATTGATGGATATGAATCTGATGAACCTAATCCTGTAAGAATTGAAGAGATTGTGGAAGAACGGGAAAATGATGAGCAAGAGAAGTAGAATGGAAAAAGAGAAGAAGGTGCTCTGATGGCATCACCGAAGACACCTACATATGTATAGAAGAATCATTTAGAAAGTCAGATTATTGGAGATAAGACTAAAGGAGTATTAACTAGAAGTAGAGATGATGCTGAAGTTAATCTGTGTTTACTTTCTGAGATTGAACCGAAGAATGTAAGTGAAGCATGTAGAGATGAACATTGGATGGAAGCTATGAAAGAAGAACTTATGTATATAGAGAAGAATCAAACTTGGGAATTGGTCCCAAGACTGAAAGATAAAAAAATTATTGGATCGAAGTCGGTATTTAGAAATAAGCTGAATGGTAATGGAGAGGTGGTTTGAAACAAAGCAAGGCTTGTATGTGAAGGTTACTCACAAGTGGAAGGCATATATTTTCAGGAAACTTTTTCTTTGGTAGCAAGAATTGAAGCTATAAGGATTTTCTTAGCATTTTCTGCTCATAAAGACTTTAAAGTCTATCAGATGGATGTCAAGTGAACATTTTTGAATGGTGAGCTAGAAGAAGAGGTCTACATGGAACAAACAAAAGGATTTCAGTTGTCAAAGCAACCGGATATGGTGTGCAGATTGAAGAAAGCTCCTAGAGTTTGGTATGTGAGGTTGGACATGTATTTGATTCAACAAGGTTTCAACAAAGGTATGTTGGATAGTAATTTGTATTTTAAGATTGAAAATCAATAAATCTTGATTGTAGTTGTATATGTTGATGAAATTATCTTTGGAGGAAATGAAAATATGTGCAAGATGTTTGTGGAAGAGATGCAAAAATAATTTGAAATGTCTATGTTTGGAGAGAAGAATTTATTTCTTGGACTACAAATCAATCAAACAAAGAAAGGGATTTTTATTTCATAGTCTAAGTATGTGAAAGAGATGTTGAAGAAGTTTGGGATGGATGGTTCCAAACCAGTATGTACTCCTATGGTGGCTGGTTGCAAATTGGGTAAAGATGATGATTCACCTAAGGTTGATCATAGCAAGAATACATCTATGATTGGTTGACTATTGTATTTGGCTTCTACTAGACTGGATATTATGCATTTTTTTTGTCTTGTGGCTAGATTTCAAGAAGATTCTATGGAAACACATGTTGTTGTTAAAAGAATATTTAGATATTTGAGTAGAGCTTTGGATTATGGATTATGGTATCCTAGAGATATTGAATTTACTCTAAGTTCTTATACAGATGCAGATTGGGATAGATGTGTAGATGAAAGAAATAGCACAAATGGTGGCGGATTCTTTCTTGGTTGCAAAGTGGTGGCATGGTTGAGTAAAAGGAAAGATTCAGTCTCCTTCTCTATTGCTAAAGCTGAATGTATTGTTGGTTCATCTTGTTGTACACAAGTTCTATGGATGAAACAAACATTGAAAGATATCACAGTGGTAATACAAGTGCAATTAACATTTCAAATAATCCTATGATGCACTCGAGGATGAAGTATATATCTATCAAATATCATTTCTTGAGAGAGAAGGTCATGGAGAATGAAGTAAAACTTGAGTATGTTCTGAGGAAGGATCAGGTGGCTAATATATTTATGAAGGATCTTCCTAAAGATAATTTTGAGTATCTCCAGGAGAAGTTAGGGGTCATTTCCCCTCCTTTCTTGAACTAGATGCATATGGAGATGCATTAGTCCAGTGGATCTATTGGTCTATCTTTCTTTTGGATTGATGTTTTGGTGGATACCTCTCAGGGGGAGCAGGTAGTATCAGGTGTTGTCATTGTGAGTATTTTTTTTTCTATGTCAAAGGGGAAATAATTATAAAATATCTTTTTCCTTTGCCATTGATGTCAAAGGGGGAGAGGAATCATGTGAAAAAGGAGAGAAAGCATGTGAAAAAGAAGAGGAAGCATGTGAAGGAAAGATGAAGAATATAAAATACTATCTACTAAGGGGGAGAAATAGAAAGGAATAGAAACAAAAACTTTGAGAAGTGTATTCAGAGCTAGTGTGGTGTCTTTGATGGTTTTTCACAACATGTGTTTCCATCAATGACAAAGGGGGAGATTGTTGCAAGAATGGATAGATTGAAGGTGTTGTCATTGATTTCAAATGGTCAATTGGTTATCAACTGATTTTTGTTGTCATTAGTGTCATGGATATAGGTTATTGGATGTAAATGTTGAGGATATTGAGAAAATTGTAATGAAGACATGTTGCAAGTGTTCAGTGGATGCTCTGGGTTTTGCTCTAGATTTGCTCCTATATTTGTATGGTTCAGATATTTTGATCATGGTTGTTGGAAGCTGCTATATGTTGACTTTTGGCTGTACATTCATTGTACAGTGCGAGTTGTGTTCACCAGTTGTGAACTGTGGTTTTCTGTGTTTCTGGTTGAGGTTCGGGAGAAATATTGTTGGTCTGTATTTCTCTTTGATGAAGTCTTATGACTTGTGGTTCTTGATTTGAGTTGTTTTGATTGTATTGATGATAATTTTGGTATCTGGAAAGTTCATGCTTAATTGTTCTATGTGTTTTACACTAGTTTGGCCGATCTTGTTTGAAATACTACTTTCAGAGATAGTGAAGTGTGTTGGATCCATTTGGGTCCTGATGAAGCGTGTGTTTGGGTTTCCCTTATTCTAATTCCATGCTAGGTTTTTTTGGCACCGACCTAATTTTAGTTCGAATTTGGATGGTTGAATTTGGATATGTTTCAAAGTTGAAGATGGTATAAATGCAGAATGAATTAGGGAAGAAGAAGCGAGGAGAACAAAGGAAATAAACACAAGAGCGAAAATATAATAAAGATAAGTGTGAATTAGTGTGTGTGTATGGAAAATCAACGTGAAGCTTAAATGTTGAGTTTTTGGAAGTAGTGAGCTGAAGGTGCACTCTATCATTCGTGCATGTCTGCAAGTGAATTGAGCAAATTATGGTGGAATCCTTTGTTGCATTAAGATTTTCTTCTCTCTGTAACAAGTCTTCTTTATCTTCTTTGTATCTCTGTGGAAGTGAGCCCTCTAGGTTGTTAGCCTTGTTGGACAGTGAGTCCTTGTTTTGGCAGTGAGCCTTTTGTAATCGGTTTTGATATTCTCTATAGTGTGAGTTAATCCTCACCACGATTTTTCCCTTATTGGGTTTTCCATGTAAATTTGGTGTTATTGTGTCTATGTGATGGTTTTTAGTTTCTACACTAGTATTTAATGTTTAATCTACTAAGAAGTGTTAAGGATTAGTTTTGGTGAATGAATTAAAGTTTAAATCAATGACAAATGATTCACCCCCTCTCAGTTGTCTTGTTCAACAATTGGTATTAGAGCTTGGTTCCTTGGTGAAGAGCTTAACCACTTGAGGAAGGTTTGGGATGGATGGCAAGATGACTTATGATTATCTGAGGTTCGATGGAACTAACTATGCTATTTGGAAAATATTGGGAAGAATATTTGGAGTATTGTGGATATGATGTGGAGAGAGCTTACAAGAATCCTTACACCCCTCCTACAAATGGTTTGAGCATGGCTGGTAAGATCAAAGCACATCAAGCGAACAATAGGGTGATCCCACAATATTGGTTTACAATTTTTGGCCAAACTAGACACTGAACTGATTCTTTCTAACTAAATCTTCACTTTCAGGCACCTATAATGGCTAAATCGTGAGGAATTTGAAGATGATGCAAACTAGTGATTTGTGAAATTTTGTGTGTAGATTCTAAATATATTTTCAACACAATTTTGGGAATCAAATTGTACTTTTTCCATCTCCTTCGAAAACTATTTTTTTCAGTAAACAACATTTTTAAGGAGTGACGCTCACCATATAACACAACTTTTTTTCCATGAAGTATAAAATTCTATTTTTTTTGAATTTAGATTTGTAACTATGATATCTAGTTCTTCCAATTGGTTTCATAGTGTTTTATTGAATAATTTTTCCTTAATCAAGTTTCAAAGTCAAACCAATTACAATTCAGACATAGGTAGACTATATAACACATAATTTTTTTTGTATGTATCGTAATCCAATTTTTTTTTGTTGGATCAAGGACTTCAATATCTAGTGCACTCATATTTTTCAATTTTTTTTTTATAATCTTCTATTTTTTCACATGTGCAAAACAAAGAGCTTGATTTTTGGTGAAAAACCTACATTCACAAGAAATAAAAAATAAATATAATAATAAAATAAAATTTATTTAAAATTATACTTTTTGGGAAGCTTATAATAAGGACTACATACTTAGAAAAAATAAATTTTAAATGAATTCATTTGATCCCCCAAAAGGTAAATCAAAAATTGTTTTTTATCAGCATCTTGATAGGTGTAAAGGAGACTTTGTTATAGGTATGGTTTAAAACTAGTGGGGTTCTATCCAAGGGGGATTGATCTAAGGTAGTTTGATCAAACCCTCTTCAATTGGAATGCTTTAAATGGAAACTTTTAAGGCTTAAATCATTATATTTTCTAAAAATATGTGATTTTAGCAAAAATCAAAATCTCCCAAAAAATGTAAACCAACTTCGTGGGATCACCCAATAAGGTGAAGTACATTTTGAAGAACAGTCTGGTGTATTTTGAGTTGATTAAGGTTCAAAATATGAAGACTTCTAAGGAAGTCTTAGATGCTTTGGAAAGGGTGCATGAAGGTGATGAGAGAGTTAAAGAGGAAAAAATATAAAATTTAGAGACACAATTTGAGCTTCTACACATGTCTGAAGATGAGAATGTTAAAGCTTATGTACAGAGATTGGATGAGATGATGAGGAAAGGCTCCGGTAAGTATGAATGTAATTTACCCATTAAATGCTTTAGTTGTGGAGAAATAGGTCGTTATGCTGCAAAGTGTCCATAAATAGCTAAAAGGAATAAACAAAGATATGAGAAAGAAAAGAAAGGAAAGCAGATTAATAGAGCATATTATGTGAATGAGAATGCTAGTATATCTGATGAAGGTTTCGAGTATGAAGATCCTGATGACAATGAATGCTTGTTCTTGGCTATAAAGGATGAACCTACTTCTGCTAATTCTAAAAAATAGGTGAAGGAAAGCCCTCCAAAGAAGGAGAAAAATGAAGGTATTGTTATCTCTTCCCTACATGGTAAACAAGAAAAGAACAATTGGGTTGTTAACAGTGGTTGTTCACATCACATGACTAGTGATAAAACTAAGTTTGTTAAACTTGAAAAATATGATGGAGGCTTGGTTATGTTTGGAGATGATATTGGTGCTAAAATTTGTGGGATAGGTTCAGTAAGTTTTGATGGCAAGCATAATACTGATGATTTCTACTATGTTAAGGGATTAAGGCATAATCTTTTGAGTATTGGTCAGATGTGTAGTAAAGCATATGATCTTGTGTTTAAGGATGAAATGTGTGAGATCCGAAAAAGATCTGGAACATTGATTGTTGTAGGAAATAAATGTATAGGAAACATCTATCAACTTAAGGGTGTTGATGGATGATGCTTTATGACTCAGATTAATGAAAGGTGGTTATGGCATAGAAGGATGTGTCACATGTAGTTTGATAACTTGGAAAGGATTAGTGCAATTCAGGCTGTGAGAGATTTTCCAAGAATTACAAAGCTTGTTAATGCTATTTGCAGGAATTGTAAGTTTGGAAAGCAAGCAAGAAGTCACTATAGATGAAAGGAAAAATCTACTACTAGTCTACTAGATTTAGTTCATACAAATATCTGTGGTCCTACAAGAGTGAGAAGCCTACAAAGTGAAAGGCACTTTATGGTTTTGATTGATGATTATTCTATATATACATGGGTTACATTTCTTAGAGAGAAATCATATACACTAGATAGATTCAAACCATTCAAAGCTATGGTTGAAAATGAAGTGAACTTGAAGATAAAATGCATAAGGTCCAAAAAAAGTGGAGAATTCACCTCCCATGAGTTTAATATGTTTTGTGAATTTCATGGAATAAAGAGACAGTTATCTACTATGAGAACTCTTCAATGAAATGGAGTTGTTGAAAGGAAAACATAATAGTTCAAGAGGCTGCTAGATCAATGATCACTGAGGCTGGTTTACTGGAAGTTTACTAGAGAGAAGCTATTCATACTGTTGTTTATGTATTCAATCAAGTTCAAGCAAGAGAAAATAGTACAAAGACCCCCTATGAGTTGGTGCAGGAGCATCTAAACCCTTATTTGCAAAATTGATAATTTGAAGGTTTGATAGGTGGGTTAGTAGGTGACTAGTCTAGGTGGTTTGGAGTCAATAAGGTCTATTTATGTTAAATAAGGTCTAATGAGACCATATTTTATGTAATTTTGGGGTTTGTGAGTCATTTGTGTTAAAAGAGCAAAAGCTGCAAAAAATGCAAAGCAAGAAATTGTCAAAAAATGCAACTTATTAGGAATATGAAGAGTCTAGTATTTCAAAAGGAATTTATAGGTATTAGACAGTTGGGATTTGAATTGTAACATGTATTTAAAGCCTCTTCAAGGCTCGAAGATGGATTGATGAAGTTTGTATTATGATTCCCATTGAAAATACAATGCTTAATTTTGCAAATTTACTATGTTTTTTATTTTTTTGGAACTGTACGGCCTGTATAGTCAAGGATATGCTTTGAATTTCATTGTATTTCATGGAAGCATATCTTAAATCTTAATAGAATCAAGTTTGAGAGTCTTTCATTAAAATTTGTGGGAGATTTCTTTAAATTTTTGAAGTAGCCTTGTTAACACAGAATTGAGGGTTTGAGTGTTCTTTAAATGATGTAATGGTCATTCCACCTACTATCATGATTTTTTGCTCAGTGGAATGAATTATTTCATGGTAGGATAGGTTTTCATATAATTTAGGAAGCAAGGGAAGAAGGTTGTTTGGGATGATGCCCTAAGGCTGGGCAGTGAAGTTTTCCTTGTGGAAAAGAGGTGTTGTGATAGGGTTTTGTCAAATTGTTGAAGAAACTATCTATGTAATGGTTTTGTGACCTTGTGCAGGGTATTTAAGAAGTTTTGGATGCATTGATTGAGTTTGGAAAGCCCAAAAGTTATGAGATTGAATAAGCCCTATTATTTTTGCATGGAAATAGAGGGTTTCTTGGAATAGCAGTCTAGAGGTCATGAACCTAAGAAATTATTGAGGAATTTATGGTTTTGTATCACAATTAATGACCGTCCATTGAATTTTGGTGAAAAAAAAGGGTTTAGGAAGTACTTCCTTTGGAAAATAGGGCTAATTGAGTAGCCTAAAATAAGGGTAGTGTATTAGATCTCAATATTGTTGCAAAGAAGTCACTTGAAACCTTTTGGGGATGTTGTGTTGGTTTTGTGGTAAGTCTTAATTGATGTTTTTTAGGCCTTTGTATGGCCTTCTCTAAAAGATATTGAGGAGAGTTAGTTTTTTAGTGCTACAAGCCTCTTGTTGTGTGTTTAGGGAAAGTTGAGTGTTTTGTGTTCAAGGGAAGGTTCCTTGGTTTGGATCTGATTATTGTGAGATTGGTTGATTCATCACCACCTTTCTTACATCAGGTGGCATCAGAGCTCAGGGAAAATGTCTCTTATGGTTGAATTTTGTAGGTTTGAAGAAAAGTGATTGGAAGGTGAAAAGGAAAGTTTGGAAAGATTCCTCCGAAGGGTGTTGGTGCTGCTAGAGAGTTGTAGGAACTAAAGGAGAAGCATGCTAAGCTTCTAGAGTCACACAATACTATAATTGCAAGGCTTGTTTCCTTGGAGACAAAGATAAGAAGATATGAGAATGAAGAGAGTGAAATAGAGGAGGAAGATGAAGTATATGAAGATGTTGATGAGGAGTTAGACCCTGAAGATCAGAGGATGGAAAAGTTGCTCAAGGTACTTAAAGGTGATTCAATGAAGGTAAAGGTTGATATTCCTATGTATGGTGGAAATCTAAATGAAGAAGAGTCGCTTGATTGTATTGTTGCTATGGACAATCACTTTGAGAGTGAAGAAATTTCAGATGAATAGAAGGTGAAGGTGACAAAAGAAAAACTCAAAGGTCATGCTCTTCTATGGTGGGACTAGGAGAAAGTAGAAAGGAGAAAACAAGGCAAGTCAAGGATAGTTTCTTGGGACAAGATGGTACAAAAATTGAAAGGTAAGTTTCTTCCAAAAGATTATGAAGTTGAATTGCATAAAAGGTTACAAGGTTTGAAGCAAAAGGATCTAGATGTTAAGGCCTATACAGATGAATTTTACAAATTAAGTATAAGTTCAAGAAGGGATGAAGATGAAGTTGAAAAAGTGGCTAGATATCTAGGTGGCCTTAGATTCAATATACAAGATGAATTGGTTGTTGCTAACCCAAAGACTGTTGCAGAATGCTTTTGATTGGCAATCAAAGTGGAGGGAAAGATCAAAAGAAGGTAAGAGAAATATATTAGATGAAGAGGTACTAGTACAAGAGGGAGAGGATCAATCCCTACGTCAAGGAAGCCATTTGAGGAACAAGAAGAAGCCAATAAAGGTAAGGAGAAAGGTGTTGATGCAAAAGGAGGATTTAGGGGTAGAGGTAGATTTAGTGGTGGCAAAAATTCTATTTTTTTGGTAGGGAGATGTTATAATTGTAGTGAATATGGTCATCCTTCATGGAAATGTCCTAAAAATTTTGGTAGGTCATCAAGTGGAGGTAAAAAGAGGATTGAAAGGGGAGCACAAATAGTACAAGAAGAGGAGTATGAGAGCACAAATTCTACAAGTTTACATGCTGCTCCTAAAACAGGTGAAATGTTGATGATGAGGAAGACCATATTGAAGGAAACAAAGGAGATGGAGCCATTGCAAAGAAAAAACCTTTTCAAGACCACATGTAAGTGCAAGAACAAGGTATGCAAAATTGTTATTGATTCTGGATCTATAGAGAATATGGTGTCAAGTGAGATGGTTAACAAATTGAATTTGCAAAAAGTTCCCCATGAGTTGCCATATAAGGTGTCTTGGTTGAGTGATGGGAAATCTTTGTTGGTCAATGAACAAGAAGTTGTTGAATTCCAGATTGGAGGTTACAAAGATAAGGTAGCTTGTGAGATCTTGCCTATGGATTGTTGTCATTTACTCCTAGGTAGGCCCTGGCAGTATGATAGGCGTGCATTGTATGATGGAAGATAGAACACATACACTATAGAGAAAGATAGATGTAAGTTTGTTTTGAATCCACTTGTGGAAGATGAAAAGGGTAAGGCTAAGGTAATTATGTGTGGAAAGAAGGAACTTGTAAAGGATGTGAAGGAAGACAAAAAGATAGATGTTGCAGTCAATTCAAGGCATGAGAATGCTGGGACAACAATTGAGAAAGTTGCTTCAGGTTTGTTGATAGTGAATTGGACTGAAAATGTGTTGATAGGGAAAATGGTATGTCCTTTGGTTGAAGGTAAGGTTATAAAGTATGAAGAATTTGTAGGGACAGTGGATTATAAATTTGACAGTACAGTGGTACAAAATGTTGATAAGACAATGAGATTGATGATAGTAAAGAGAGGACATAATGGACAAGAGAGTAAGGGTAGATACCAACATGGAGATGAGATAAAGAGGAAGACAACTCAAGGAATTATTAACATGTATGTGTTTGCAACTATAATTAAAGGAATGCAACCAGGTTTTGAACAAGGGACTGGTAGAAGACCATTATTAGGTCAGATGTCAGAGATGGAGATAAGATCAAAAGCAAACAAAGTTGAGGATGTATGGAAGATTGGAAGATCACAGTGTATGGACCAATGGAAAATGTTTACATACTAGAGGAATATGTGTGAATCTTGGAGAAATTGGTACAAGATACAACTCATGTGGCATGAGTTCTTTTCAGTGGGGTTGTGTGGTGTAGGAGCACCTAAACCCTTATTTGCAAAATTGATAATTTGAAGGTTTGATAGGTGGGTCAGTAGGTGATTCTAGGTGATCTGGAGTCAATAAGGTCTATTTATTGTTGGAAATATATTCCTCAATCCCATAGGCTGAAACCTCTAAGAGAGCCAAGTCGGTGTGACATGCTTTGTGTCTAGCCGACTAGCAGTTGAAACCTTGTTGAACAGTTTTGGCTGTTGAGACCTTGTTTCCGTCTTGCCAAGTGGACCTGTCGCTGTGACTTGTGGCAATCTCTATAACCCTCTACCGAGTGAAGATCTCTCGCCGACAGGCCACTCTTATCGTATATCGGGGAGACTCTGGGCGACAAGCAGTGTCGGGGAGACCCTTGGCCGAAAGGCTTATCGAGATTGTATGTCTCACCGACAGGGTGTTACACATGTGGTCATCGGAGTTACTCATATGCTTCAGTATGAAGTCTTGTCGATATGGAGATGTCTCGCCGATAGGTATTCATTTGGAGTCATCAGGGTAACCTGGAGGCTTCGGTATGAATTCTTAGCGACGAACAAATTCTCGTCGACAGTGGAACATTGCGACGTGACTTGAAGACTTCAGAGTAACGTCTCAGCGATAGCGGTAAGTCTTGTCGACTGTTGGATGTTTCGATATAACATAAAGGCTCGGTATGATCTCTCAGCGAAGGACGATAGTCTTGCCGATGGGAATTCTATTATCTATGTGACTTTGGAGCTTCGGTATGATTTCTCACCAATAGCGATAAGTCTTGGCGATAGTGATACAAGTGATGATCATCGGTATGAGGTCTTGGCGACAAGTTGAAGTCTTAGCGATAGATTTTTGGACTTGGTGTAACCTCTTGCTGATAGTAAGGACTCTTGGTGATATCGAATGTTGGATTTGTGGCATCGGGGAGACACGGTTAGTGTCTCACCAACATGCCAACATAGGTTGAATGCTTTGACCAAGTGAAGACTATCCTATGTGGCTTGTATTCGACCAATCAGAAAAGCCGAATGGGAACAGCTAGCAGTTGTACTGTTGCAGCCGTTACTGAGAGGAAGCTCGACAGATAGGGGCGTCATGGTTATACTCAGAGATTGAAGAGTGTGATCAGTTGGATAGGTCGACAGATTTTTTTGTGGTTGTATGATAAGTGGATGAATTCGATTCTGAGAGCATTTTAATGTGAATGTTCTATACGAGGTTGATCATTGTGAATGCTGCTATAATTTTGACATCAGAAAGATAAGTCTGATCTCTGTATGTAATCTCCATTACTGTAATACAAAGTGACTTCTCTTGGTGTGGTGGGTTTTTCTCCTGTAAGGGTATTCCCATGTAAATCTGGTGTTCATATGTGTATGTCTAATTCTCTGTTTCTGTTATCTCTTTCAAGTGCATCTTATTTGGACTGTAATTGTAAAATTTAAAGGTATCTTTGCATTCTTCCCTGAGGTTTTGACGTTAGGAGAGTTGCTTCTGAATCTATCTCTCCTTACATTTATGTTAAATAAGGTCTAATGAGACCATCTTTTATGTAATTTGGGGGTTTGTGAGTCATTTGTGTTAAAAGAGAAAAAGTTGCAAAAAATGCAAAGTAAGAAATTGTCAAAAAATGCAACTTATTACGAATATGAAGAGTCTAGTATTTCAAAAGGTATTTATAGGCATTAGATAGTTGGTATTTGAATTGGAACATGTATTTAAAGCCTCTTCAAGGCTTGAAGATGGATTGATGAAGTTTTTATTGTGATTCCCATTGAAAATACAACGCTTAATTCTACAAATTTACTGTGTTTTTGATCTTTTATGGAACTGTACAGCCTGTACAATTAGGGATATGATTTAAATTTTATTGTATTTCATAGAAGCATGTCTTAAATCTTAATAGAATCCAGTTTGAGAGTCTTTCATTAAAATTTATGGGAGATTTCTTTAAATTTCTGAAGCAACCCTGTTAACACAGAATTGAGGGTTTAAGTGTTGTTTAAATGATGTAATGGTCATTCCACCTAATGTCATGATATGTTTCTTGGTGGAATGACTTGTTTCATCATAGGATAGGTTTTCATATGATTTAGGAAGCAAGGGAAGAAGGTTGTTGGTTTTGGGTTGATGCCCTAGGGCTGGGCAGTGAAGTTTTCCTTGTGGAAAAGAGGTGTTGTGATAGGGTTTTGTCAAATTGTTGAAGAAACTATCTATGTAATGGTTTTGTGACCTTTTTCAAGGTATTTAAGAAGTATTGGATGCATTTATTGAGTTTGGAAAGCCTGAGAGTTATGAGATTTAATAAACCCTAGTGTTTTTGCATGGAAATAGAGGGTTTCTTGGATCAGCGGTCTAGAGGTCATGAACTTGAGAAATGATTGAGGAATTTGTGCTTTTGTGTCACAATTAATGTATGTCCATTGAGTTTTGGTGAAAAAAAATAGTTTAGGAAGTACTTCCTTTGGAAAATAGGGGTAATTGAGTAGCCTAAAATAAGGGTAGTGTATTGGATCTCAATATTTTTGCAAAGAAGTCACTTGAAACCTTTTGGGGATGTTGTGTTGGTTATGTGGTAAGTCTTAATTGATGTTTTTTAGGCCTTTGTATGACCTTCTCTAAAAGATATTTGAGTGATACAAGCTTGTTGTTGTGTGTTCAGGGAAAGTCGAGTGTTTTGTGTTCAAGGGCAGGTTCCTTGGTTTCAATCTAATTATTGTGAGATTGGTTGAGTCATCACCACCTTTCTTACATCATGAGCTATGGTTTGGAAGAATTCCTACTATTAATTATTTCAAGGTATTTGGAAGCAAATGTTATATTAGAAAAGATGAAACTTTTGGTAAGTTTGATGCAAGAAGTGATGAAGGAATTTTTCTTGGATATTCTACTAAAAGCAAAGCATAAAATTGTTTCAACAAAAGACTAAGAAAGATTGTAGAAAGTGCAAATGCCAAGGTTGTGAGACAGCGAAGAATTCAATTGACATTGATGGATATGAATCCGATGAACCTAATCGTGTACGAATTGAAGAGATTGTGGAAGAACGAGAAAAGGATGAGCAAGAGAAGCACAATGAACAAAATGAAAGAGAAGAAGATGCTCTGGTGGAATCACCAAAGACACCTAGATATGTATAGAAGAATCATTTAGAAAGTCATATTATTGGAGATAAGACTAAAGGAGTATTAACTAAAAGAAAAGATTTTGTTGAAGTTAATTTGTGTTTACTTTCTGAGATTGAACCAAAGACTGTAAGTGAAGCATATAAAGATGAACATTGGATGGAAGCTTTGAAAGAAGAAATTTTGTAGAATGAGTAGAATTAAACTTGGGAATTGGTCCCAAGACCAGTAGATAAAAACATTATTGGATTAAAGTGGGTATTCAGAAATAAGCTGAATGAGAATGGAGAAGTGGTTAGAAACAAAGCAAGACTTGAATGTAAAGGTTACTTAGAAGTGGAAGGCATAGATTTTTAGGAAACTTTTTCTCTGGTAGCAAGAATGGAAGCTATAAAGGTGTTCTTAGCATTTTCTGCTCATAAAGACTTTCAAGTCTATTAGATGGATGCCAAGTCAACATTTGTGAATGGCAAGCTAGAAGAAGAGGTCTACATGGAACAACCAAAAGGATTTCAATTGTCAGAGCAACCAGATATGGTGTACAGATTGAAGAAAGCTTTATATGGATAGAAAGAAAGCTCCTAGAGATTGGTATGCAAGGTTGGACAAGTTTTTGATTCAACAAGGTTTCAACAAAGGTACGTCAGATAGTAATCTGTATTTTAAGATTGAAAATGACACAATATTGGTTGTAGTTGTATATGTTGATGACATTATCTTTGGAGGAAATGAAAATATGTGCAAGATGTTTGCAAAAGAGATGAAAAAATAATTTGAAATGTCTATGTTTGGAGAGATGAATTTCTTTCTTGGGCTACAGATCAATCAAACAGTAAAGGGAATTTTTATTTCATAGTCTAAGTATGTGAAAGAGATTTTGAAGAAGTTTGGGATGGATGGTTCCAAACCGGTATGTACTCCTATGGTGACTGGTTACAATTTGGGTAAGGATGATGATTCACCTAAGGCTGATCAAAGAAAGTACAGGTCTATGATTGGTTGACTATTGTATTTGACTTCTACTAGACTGGATATTATGCATGTTTCCTGTCTTGTGGCTAGATTTCAAGAAGATCCTAAGGAAACACATGATGTTGCTATTAAAAGAATATTTAGATATTTGAATGGAACTCCAGATTATGGATTATGGTATCCTAAAGATACTGACATTACTCTAAATGCTTATACAGATGCAAATTGGGCTGGATGTGTAGAAGACATAAAGAGTATAAGTGGTGGTGCATTCTTTCTTGGTTGAAGATTGGTGGCATGGTTGAGTAAAAATCAAGATTTAGTCTCCTTTTCTACTATTGAATCTAAATATATTGTTGCTACATCTTGTTATACACAAGTTCTATGGATGAAAAAAACATTGAAAGATATCATAGTGGTCCATGATGATCCTATTTATATCTTAGAACTATGATAATACAAGTGTAATTAACATTTCAAATAATCTTGTGATGCAATCACGGATGAAGCATATATCAATCAGATATCATTTCTTGAGAGTGAAGGTCATGGAGAATGAAATAAAGCTTGAGTATGTTTCAACGAAGGATCAAGTGGCTGATATATTTACGAAGGCTCTTCCTAAAGATACTTTTGAGTATCTCTAGGAGAAGTTAGGGGTCATTTCCCCTCATTTATCTAAATAGATGCATATGGAGATGCATCAGTCTAGTGGATCTATTGGTGTATCTTGCTTCTAGACTGATGTTTTTGTGGCTACCTCACAGGGGGAGTAGATAGTATCAGGTGTTGTCATTGTGAGTATTCTATTTTCTATGTCAAAGGGGAAATCACTTTAAAATACATTTTTCCTTTGCTATTGATGTCAAAGGGGGAGAGGAAGCATGTGAAAAAGGAGAGGAAGCATGTGAAAAAGAAGAGGAAGTATGTGAAGGAAAGATGAAGAATATAAAATACTATCCACTAAGGGGAGAAACAAAAAGGAATAGAAAGAAAAATCTTGGGAAGTGTATTCAAAGTTTGTGTGGTGTATTTGATGGTTTTTCACATCATGTGTTGCTATCAATGACAAAGGGGGAGATTGTTGCAAGAATGGAAAGATTGAAGGTGTTGTCATTTATGTCAACTGGTCAATTGGTTATCAACTGATTTCTATTGTCATTAGTGTCATGGATACAGGTTATTGGATGTATATGTCAAGGATATTGAGAAAATTGTAATGAAGACATTTTGCAAGTGTTCAATGGCTACTCTGGGTTTTGCTCTAGATTTGCTCCTATATTTGTATGGTTCAAATATTTTGATCATGGTTGTTGGAACCTGTTGTATCCTGACTTTTGGTTGTTGATTCATTGTACAGTGCGAGTTGTGTTCACCGGTTGTGAACTGTGGTTTTTTGTATTTCTGGTTGAGGCCTGGGAGAAATATTCTTGGTCCAGATTTCTTTTTGATGAAGTCTTATGACTTGTGGTTCTAGAGTTGAATTTTTTTGATTGTATTGAAGATAATTTTGGTATCTGGAAAGTTTGTGCTTAATTGTTCTAT
This sequence comes from Sequoia sempervirens, assembly GCA_007258455.2. Classification (NCBI taxonomy): domain Eukaryota; kingdom Viridiplantae; phylum Streptophyta; class Pinopsida; order Cupressales; family Cupressaceae; genus Sequoia; species Sequoia sempervirens. The sequence goes on from VDFB02000003.1 coordinate 1,432,504, forward strand.
GTGTTTTACACTGGTTTGGCTAACCTTGTGTGGAATACTACTTTCAGAGTTAGTGAAGTGTGTTGGATCTATTTGGGTCCTGATGAAGTGTGTGTTTGGGTCGCCCTCATTCTAATTCCACCCTAGGATTTTTTGGCACTGACCTAATTTCAATTTGAATTTGGATGACTGAATTTGGATATGTTTCAAAGTTGAAAATGGTATAAATGTAGAATGGGTTAGGGAAGAAGAGGCAAGGAGAACAAAGGAAATAGAGACAAGAGCGAAAAGAAAATAGAGATAAGTGTGAATCAGTGTGTGTGTATGGCAGATCAATGCGAAGCCTAAATGTTGGGTTTCTGGAAGCAGTGAGTTGAAGGTGCACTCTATCATTTGTGAATGTCTACAAGTGGATTGAGAAAATTGTGGTGGAATCTTTTGTTGCATTGAGATTGTATTCTCTCTGTAACAAGTCTTCTTTATCTTCTTTATATCTCTATGGTAGTGGTCCTTGAGGGTTGTTAGCCCTATTGGACAATGAGTCCTTGCTCTAGACAGTGAGTCCTTGTTTTGGAAGTGAGCCTTGTTTCTCAGGTAGTAATCCTTTTGTAATTAGTTTTGATATTCTATATAGTGTGAGTTAATCCTCATCGTGGTTTTTCCCTTATTGGATTTTCCATGTAAATTTGGTGTTATTGTGTCTATGTGATGGTTTTCAGTTTATACACTAGTATTTAATGTTTAATCTACTAAGAAGTGTTAAGGATTAGGTTTCGTGAATGAATTAAAGTTTAAATCTGTGACAACTGATTCACCCCCCTCTTAGTTGTCTTGTTCAACACCCTGAAGTTGATAAAAATTTCCATTTGTCCCTTTTCCTATAAAAACCATAGTTCTAGATCTTTTTCTGATCTCACATCCATCATCCTGAAACATAAGATTGTATCATTTGCTACACATTTGTCTAACACTTAAAAGGTTATGCCTTAAACCCTTAACATAGTAAACATTATCAATATTATGCTTGGATGAAAAGAAGATACCAAAGCATCTTCAGTCTTATCCTTTGTCTTTGAAGGGATTTCCTTCACATATCTCTTAGATTTAGCAAAAAAAAAATCATCTTTTAAAGCCATGAACAAGCATTCATCATCACCATCTCCATAATTAGATTCATCGTCAAAAATACTTGCATCTTCTCTAACTTAATAACTTTTCTTCATCATCTTACCTTTGTTCTCCTTATTTTTGTTATTCAAAACTCTGTTTGGACATCTTAAAGCATAATTACCTATCTTTCCACAACTGAAACATTTGAAAGAAAACTTACCACTGTAATTACTAGTAACCTTCTTCCTTCTCCTTAAAAAGTTGGATTCCACATCATCAAGATCCTCCTGATTTGATTCCTTGATCTCCTATGATTTAGTAACCTTAAAAGCAATGTCAATTTTTGTACCACTATTTGTACCAAACTCTCTCATCTCAAAATTAATTAAAGAACCATACAACTGATCTTTCGTATATTGATTTAGATTTGCAAATTCCTCAATTGTAGAAACTTTATGACTATAATATTTAGGAATAGTTTTGAGAATTTTCTTTACCACTTTTGGTTCTTTGAGTTCTCCACCAAGACCTCTGATGGTGCTGACTACTTCATCTTATTGGTGTGTGGTGAGTGGTCATGGAAATACTATACACTCATAACATGTTGTGGAGTTTAGGATATTGCCCCCCTTTTTTTGTCAACACATCAAGGTTTTCTCACTAACACATCAAGGTCTTTTCCCGTTGACACGTCAAAGCTTTCCAGTTAACGTGTCAAATGAAAAATGACCTTGTAAAACCCTAATTCTAGAAGGTTCCAAAAAGCTTGTTATAAGTGGTTGGGATGTATGTTGCAGTAGTGAGTTTGCAAGATTGTAATATGTTTTGTATTGGATAATAAAATCATTGGATGGTTGAGTTTCTGTGGATGTAGTCCATATTGGGTGAACCACATTAAATTATGTGTTGATCTCTTTTGTATTATTCTTCATTATTATTATTATTATTTCCAAGTTATTTAATCTGCATATAATTGTTAATATTTATTGCTCCAATCTGCCTGAACCCTAACAATACTCAACTCCCAAAACATTTGTGCCCAGATCTTTGGGCTTTGATACCAATTTGATGTAGAGCAAGGGTTTTAAAACTCAAAAAAACCTTAAACAAGTGCCTTTGTTCATCAAAAAAGTAGGTTCTTCACAAACCCTTGTTCTTCCTTGTAGCCTTTTAAAAAGACATTTTTTGGCATAGCTTCCCACTCATAACTGATCTCCAAGAAAGATTTTTTTTTTCAAATACCCATTTGGCTATTATTGAACATACATCAAAATTAGATAAGGCTACTTTGTACAGAAGGCCTCAAAATTTGACCGTCCTCCTTTTGACTAGGCCTAATTGGTCGCTTAGGCTTGACAACATCTAGGTTTATGCAAGGAATTGACACCAAAAAAGAGAAAAAAATTGATTTTTGGATTCTCAATAATTTAAAACATTTTAATGGCATGACACAATGATTTCCAACCCTTCCCTAAACAAACAATGTGTATATTTTCTCAACCCATATTGAACCAAGGGTTTGTTTTTTGACTATTCTAAGGAATTGTGAAAGTGAACTGGTGAAGAATAATGCATGAAAATAAAATAATTAGGAACTTACCTTTGGAATGGTTGTAGATAACATGAAAACAAAATTTCCTACCAATTTTTAGAGTTTTTCACTATGGGAAAAGAGATTTATTGTAAAAATATTCCCACTAGAAACCCTAAGCAGTGTGTTGACCTACAGTCACTAAAAATGTGATAAATCTCACCAAACTCAATGAAAATTTCTCAAAAAATAATAATTAGAAAGTTTATTCTATCTACTAGCCTCTCCAATTTCTTTTAGGTCAAAATGGAGGTTGTACAACCCGTAGCTTGCAAGTTAGCAGTAAAACAATGTTTATAAAATGCATAAACAAAATTGTTTTATTTGCTTCAACCTCCAAACTCCATCAACCAACCCTTCTCTTTGACCATACAAGGATTTTTAAAGAATTTAAAATCATATTCCAACTACCTCCAACCATATTTTAGGTTAAGAAGTTAACAAATCCTCAATTACATGTTTGTTTGCAAAAAGTTGAAAAATTCTTGACAATGTTGACTACATTTGCATTTTTACTTAACCTTGCACCTAGAGACTCCATTATGACTCAAACTAATTCCAACACATGAAATGGTACTTGAAGACCTTATTACATGAAAAACATAAGAAAAAAACAAAATTTCAACTTTTGACCCCTTGGAGGCATAAAATGACTTGTGGGTGCCCCTACACCACAAGTGGTATCAGAGCCAGGTTTATTTTGGCCAATTGGTAGGAAAACTATAGATTTGAGTGGGAGCAATAGAGGAAGGAAAATTAAAGGTTGATAAGTTCAATGACCAAAATTATCAATTATGGAAGATGCAGATGGAAGATTATTTATATCAAAAGGACCTATGACAGTCATTGCAAGGAAAAACAAAGAAAAATGTTGCGTTGTCCGATGAAGAATGGGAGATTCTAGATAGAAAGGTACTGGGAACCATTCGGTTGTGTCTGGCACCATCTGTGGAATTCAATATAACAAAAGAAAAGAAAAAAAAGGATCTGATGATAGCTTTGGCTAAGTTGTATGAAAAATCCTCAACCTCAAATAAGGTATTTCTCATGAAACATTTGTTTAATCTGAAAATGATTGAAAGTGAATATGTGACAGATCATTTAAATGAATTTAATAGATTAAAAATCAATTAGCTTTTGTAAAAGTGAATTTTGATGAAGAGGTGAGGTCTCTCTTGATTTTATGTTCTTTTCTAGAAAGCTATAATAGCTTGGTAATCGTTGTAAGTAACTTTGTCTCTGGTTTAAATACATTGAAATTTTATGATGTTGTTGGTGTTATCCTTAGTGAGGAAATGCAACAAAAAATCATAGGTGAGAGTTCAACATTGGGTAGTGCTTTGACTGTAGAGAACAGGGGAAGAACAAAGGAAAGAGGAAAAATCCCAACAAATCATGGGAAGTCACAAGGGAAGTCAAAGAAAGGACGATCTAAATCTAGAGGAAGATTGGATTGCTGGCACTTTTGAAAGCTAGGACACTTGAAGAAGGATTGTTGGTCTCAAAAGGGAAAACAAGGAGATGTACAACATGATGAAATTAAGGAAGCTAATGTTGCAAGTGATAAATTACATGATGCTTTAATTATGTGTTTAGATAATGCTAATGATTCCTGGGTAATATATTCAAGGGCTTCATTTCATGCCACACCCCATAGGAAATATTTTATAGATTATGTTCAAGGTGATTTTGGATAGGTATATTTGGGTGATGATGAACCCTATCAGATTGTTGGAAAAGGAAAGATAAAAATCAAGTTGTAGAATGGAAATGAATGGTTGCTATAGGAGGTAAGGCATGTTCCAAATTTGAGAAGGAATTTAATTTCTACAGGACAACTAGGTAGTGAAGATTGTATAGTTACCTTTTTAGACAAAGTCTGGAAGGTCACTGAAGGTGCATTAGTAGTAGCTAGAGGTGAAAAGGTAGGCACATTGTATTTGTGTACTGGTAATACTTATTCCACCTTAGTTGCTACATAAATAATTGCTATTGAGACAGTTATAGCACTTGCTACAGGGACAAAAATAGAATTGTGGCATCATAGACTTGGGCATATGAGTGAGAAAGGGATGAAGATCCTTCACTCCAGAAAGTTGCTACCATGTTTGAAGCAGATTGACTTGGAATTTTGCAAAAAATGTGTTTATGGAAAACATAAAAGAGTTCAATTTCTCAAAGTTAGGAAAGAGAAGAAGAGTGAGAAATTAGAGCTTGTGCATTCATATGTATGGGGACCAGCTCAAGTATCTTCTCTTGGTGGATCTTGCTATTATGTTACTTTTATTGATGGTGCAACTAGGAAAACATGACTGTATTTCCTAAAAAAAAAATAGAAGTATTTGAAACTTTTAAAAAATGGAAAGCTTTGGTTGAGAATGAGATAGGAAAAAAGTTGAAGTGTCTCAAATCTAATAATGGAGGCGAGTATTGCAGTAGAGAATTTGATAATTACTATTCATACAATGGAATTTGTAGGAAGAAAACTGTTCCTAGAATCCCACAAGAAAATGGTGTGTCTGAGAGGATGAATATGACCATTATGGAGCATGCAAGGAGCATGAGATTACATGTTAGACTATCCTTACAGTTTTGGGAAGATGCTATACATAATGTTGTTTATTTAATAAAGAGGGGACCTTCAAATCCTTTAAATGGTGGCATTCCAGAGGAGGCATGGATGGGTAAAAAGGTAAAATATTCATTTTTGAAAACCTTTGGTTGTGAAGCTTTTGTCCATGTTGATATTGAAAATAGAACCAAGCTTGAGGCTAAGTCTAAAAATTGTACCTTCATTGGATATGGAGTAGATGAATTTGGTTATTAGTTATGGGATTATGAAAATCATAAAAATCATTAGAAGCAGAGATGTTATATTCAATGAGAAGGTCATTTATAAGGATTAGCTATAGAAAAAGAAGCATGAACAAGCCAAAAAGGAATATGTGGTGTTGGATAAGATTCCAAAAAATAAAATTCCAGTTGTACCTGATGCTCAACAACAAGTTATCGCATAGACTCCTGCAAGTGTTAGACGTTCTACGAGGATAACTAGTCCTCTAGAAATTTTTTCTCCATCATTATATTTTATATTATTAATTGATTCTAGTGAACTTGAAGGTTATGAAGAAGAAATGTAGGTAGATACCATAAAGTAGTGGGAGCTAGGAATGAAAGAGGAAATGGATTCCTTGCTAGATGTGAAAGACAACATTTCTCCATGGGGATTTGGAAGAGGAAATATACATGCAACAACCATAGGGATATGAGGTCAAGGGTAAGGAGGAATTTATGTCCAGGTTAAAGAAGAGTTTGTATGGCCTGAAGCAAGAACCTCGATAATGGTATTTGAAATTTGATAGTTTTATGGTTGAAGAAGGTTAGAAAATATGTCATTCTGATTATTGTGTTTATTTTAAGAAATTGGGTAATGGAAGCTAAATTATCCTATTGATTTCGGTTGATGACATGCTTGTTTTTGGGTCTAACATGTAGCATATTAATGAACTTAAGCAAAAATTAGAAAATTCATTTTCTATGAAGGATTTGGGTGTAGAAAAACAAATCCTTGGTGTGACAAATAGAAAATTATTTGTCTCAAAGTGAGTATGTAGAGAAGGAGTTGAAAAGGTTTAACATGCAAAATGAAAAAGAAGTTAGTACACCTTTGTCTAGTCATTTTAAGTTGACTAAGGAGATGTGTCCAAAGACACAAGAGGAGGAAGACAAAATGTCTAAGATACTATATGCATTAGCAATTGGAAGCTTGATGTATGCAATGGTATGCACAAGGAAAAATATTGCACATGCAGTGGGAGTTGTGAGTAGGTATATGAGGAATCTGGGAATGGAACATTGGAATGCAGTAAATGGATTCTCTAATATTTAAGAGGTATTACTTAAAAAAAACTATGTTTTGGACGAACAAATTTTGCTCTAAAAGGATATGTTGAGTCTGATCTGGCAGGTGATATTGATAGTAGGAGGAGTACTACAGGGTATGTTTTTACTGTAGGAGGTACTGCAATCAATTGGATTTCAAGGATGCAAAAGATTGTTGCACTTTCAACCACTGAAGTTGAGTATGTTGCTGCTATAGAAGCTAGCAAGGAGATTATTTGGTTACAATGTTTTTTCGAGGAATTGGGACAACAACAAGAAGATAGCCCTTTGTACACTGACAACTAGAGTTCCATTCATATTGCTAAGAACTTAGCTTTGCATTAAAAAACTAAGCATATACAACTCAAATACCACTGCATCCGGTCAGTTTTGTATGATGGACAATTGAAGCTAGAGAAAATTCACACAAGTGAGAATCCTATAGATATGTTGAAAAAGGTAGTTACATGGGAGAAAATAATTTCCTCATCAGTTTCCATTGGCCTTCACGATTGATAATGGTGGACATAAGAAACCGACTAGACCTATAATCTAGTGGGAGCTGCAAGTGCAATTGTATCATCAAGGATAAGTCTCCAAGTGGGAAATTGTTTGATGTGGAGCCCAATCAGTCTATAAGTGGGAGATTGATGGTATGTGGCGACTGATCATGCAAATATTGTACACTCGTAATGTATCGTGGGGTTCAGGGCATCGCCCCAATTTCTTTTTTGTTAACATGTCAAGGTTTTCTTGCTGACATGTCAAGGTTTTTTTTCATTGACATATCAAGGTTTTCTAGTTAACACATCAAATGAAAAATGACCTTGCAAAACCCTAATTATAGAAGGTTCCAAAAAGCTTGTTATAAGTGGCTAGGATGTATGTTGTAGCTGTGTGTTCGCGAGATTGTAATCTATTTTGCACTGGATAGTAAAATCATTGGATGACTGAGTTAATGTGAATGTAGCCCATATTGGGTGA
>VDFB02000003.1:1440149-1485935 GCA_007258455.2 Sequoia sempervirens
ATCCAATGTTTCACTAGTAGGCTAAGTTTTGCATCTCAACAAGGGTGCACTATTCGGTGACAACAACTACAGTTTAGACTCTTAAGGGATTCAGTCGATTGAACATAGCTTAGAACGATTTGGCGTGTTTAGGTGTGAAAGAGGACTATACCTAGTGTAAGTGTACCCACCCAGACGCGTTGGAATAGTTTGTTTGGTCACACGAGTTGCAGAACGAAAGTTGCACCACTTTGCACTACTTGTATTTGATAATTTTTTCTCCAAGTGAAAATTTTCCACCACGAGAAGACACCTCCGATATAGTGAAAATTGAGAGAGGTTATTGTAGAGGGGTCCAAAAAGAAACCATAGGCTCACACGATAAGTTTCTAAGTGTCACAGCATCCGAGTAACAACATGTTGAAGTTTGCAGCCATTTTGCACTTTAGACTCTTAAGCGATTATGTCAGTTGAATGTAGCTTAGAGTGATTCAGCGAGTTTGGGTGTGAAAGAGGACCATACCTAGTGTAAACTTATCCACTTGGACATATTAGAATAATTTGTTTGGTCACAAGAGTTGCAGAACGAAAGTTGCACCACTTTGTAACTTTCAACTACTTGTATTTGACAACTTCTTCCCCAAGTGAAATTTCACTACCATGGGAAAAGGCCTACAAGATAGCAAAAATTGAGAGAGGTTATTGTAAAGGGGCCCAATATGATCCCATAGGCTCAGACGATAAGTTTCTAAGCATCATAGTATCCGAGTAACAACATGCTAAATTTTGCATCCATTTTGCACTTTGAACACTTAAGGGATTCAACTGGTTGAATATAACTCAGAGCAATTTGGCATGTTTGGGTGCAAAAAATGACCATGCATAGCATAAATGTACCCACTCAGACATGTTAGAATAGTTTTTTTGGTCACTCGAGTTGCAGAATGAAAGTTGCACTACTTTGCAAATTTGCACTACTTGCATTTGACAGTTTTTTCCCCAAGTGAAAAATTGCCACCACATGAAAACACCTCTGAGATAGTCAAAACCGAGAGATTTCATTGTAGAGGGGTCCAACATGAACCCATATGCTCAAACAAAAAATTTCTAAGTGTCACGATATCTGAGTAACAGCATGTTGAAGTTTGCAGCCATTTTCCACTTTGGACTCTTAAAGAATGGATATACAGAGGTTATGCAAAAGGAATAGGAAGAAATGGTGCAAGAATGATCATTTGCTTAGAAAATTAGGGTTTTTCAGTGTAGTGAAGAAGGTTTTCACTGCCTTTTTGGAACTGGCTTTATTTAATGAATTAGGAAAATTGTTGATTTATAAATCGAATTTGTATGAAATTTTGATCACCGTACATTTGAAATAAAGTGGAGATATTTGACATTCTTTAGGATTTGAAGAGTGAGTTGTGCAAACCTTTATTTCTGGTTATTTCAAGTATGGTATGCATTTTTCTCTGTTGTTTAGGCTCAGTGAACTGCCTTTTGGAAATCACTTGAGCTCACACCCAGAAAATGGCAACCCTTGAAATTTGTAAATGTGTTGGAAAGACATAAACCTTCCTATAAGAAGTATTCTATGAAGGTATTCAAAGACAACCCTTTGAGCACATTCTCATAGATTCCTCACAGTATTATGCCCACTAAAGATACTAGAATGTACATTCGGGAGCTAAGACCATGAATAAAACCATAGTAAATTGATAGATATCTGGGAGAATGAGCTCACTGAGGATGATTTCTTGATAAAACTCGAGTATTCAAATATTGTTGCAAAGAAATTATATTGATGAAATTACTTTCCTAACTTCATCTCCACTATTGATGATAAATATGTTAAACCAGCCCAATAGAATGCATGGTAAGTTCGTGGACCTGAATACCTAGTCTTATAACCAAGGAAGCAATTAGATGAATTACCGACTTTGTGATACCGACCCCTACATCAAAGTTGAAGAAGTCCCGATAAAATGAAGTGGTTATGGAACCCAATCGGGTGCTACATTGAGGATCTTCACATAAAATACAATAATCCCACTTGAAGTATGGCCAATGGTCGAACACAAATCTACTACTAATAGGAGACTTTTGTGTCTCACAACAATTTGCCACTAATTACGGTATGGCAACTAATGGTGTAGATTATGATTTTTGTGAACTTCTCCGACAACAGTTATTTAAGAACATGAAGATGACAAGGGAGAAGAAATATGATTTTAAGTTTGGTTCTTTGATTGTGTGTTTTTTGTTCTACTTCCTTAGAAGACTTCCCGAAAGAGATGATGTAGTGAGTTGGAATACATCCAAACTGGTTGCACATCAAATTTTTGACTATATGCACAATTTGGGTGATTTGAAGAGTTGATATAATGCTTTGATGACATTCTTTGCTATGTTCAAGAGCAACATGAATGAAAGAGAAAGGATTCCAAAGAAATTTGTTGAGAAGTATAAGAATGATATCATATTTCATGTCTCCTCTGATGAGTGCATGATTGAAGTTGTTGAACCCTAGACTATATGGATTCAACCATTGGGCTATGAGGTTATAGAGGATGAAGCTGAAGGTTATGTGCAAGTTTTGTTGAAAATTCCTAAAGATACCAAGGAACCCAGAGTTGAAACTTATGCAGAAAAATCTATGGAAGTTCACTTGGAGCATAGGAAGCTTGTGATAAGAAAGAAGGAAGATGAATTGCTTAGAAATTATGGCTTCACTAATGAGCAGATTGCACAAGGAAGAGCCATGGGAGAAAATATGGCAAGAGAATCATCAGGACCAAGGAGATCCAACAAGACTACTCCTTCAAAACCTACTACATCTCCTACAGTAAAGGTTGAACCTAGTGCCCCTGGTAAAGGTAAAGGGCTGACTCCTTCTGGACCCAATACAAGATCTGGTAAAAGGAAAGAGACTTCTCTGGTGGCACCAATCAAGAGAGGAAAGAAAGAAAAGACAATAAGAGAAAAGAACCTCAGTATCTTTGAAGAACAATTGAGGAAGAAGAGGAAGACCCTGCAGCAAAATTGGTAAGAAATAAGGGAGGAAGCATTTCCTCTAGTGAAGGTGCTTCACAGGAAGCTAGTGTTAGTTCTAAGATATTTAACTATGTGTCGTCCTCTGAAGATGATGAAGAATAGGGTTTTGGTGTTCATGTGTACACCAAATCAAAATCAAAGAAGTCTAAGATGTCAAAAGAGGTATCTCCAAACCAGGAAGAACAAAAGTACTCACTGGTTAGGCTCGGTTCCCCTCTTAGATTAGAGGCTTCGATAAATAGCTTGATACATTTTGAAGATATGTTGTACCACAACAAAAAATTTATGATCAAGTAGTAGAGAGGACAAAACATTAATTTTAGCCATTATTCGTGATGTTATCACTTTGGAAGTTAGTTGGATTATGTCAGAATAATGTTCCAAGAAATTGTGGAAGCTCATGAAAAGAAGATTGGAGGTTGTTGATTTGGAAGAAAAGATCAGAAATGGTGCATTTGAGAAAATTGGGTCCCCTTTGACCCCAAATGATTTGGAAACCTTGAAGAAGGTATGTTCAAAGATGTTTCAAATGAAGAAAAGAGTAAATACTCTGATGGTAAAGGATAAGAAGCAGATAAAAAAATAAGGAAAGAAACTGCAGAAGCCATCAGAGGTATGGCTAAGAAATATGGTATGTTTGGTGCACTCCCATCCGGTTCTACACCTAAATTAGGAGAAGAAGTTTCTACAGAGGTTAAGGAAGACATTCATTCTAGTACAAGTGATAAAAGTACCAGGTGATATAGACATTCCTCTGGAAATAAATGATGCAGATATCCCTCCAAATATAGGTGCTACAAATGATCCTTCGGAGATAGAGAAGCAAAATGAGGAAGAAGTTGAACCAGAGAAGCATGATGTTGTCCTTCCATAGCTAGATGAAGGTGAAAAAGATAAATATGAAGGTGAAGTGAATGAAGAAGAAGGAAACAGAGACAAAGTTGAAAAAGAAGATGGAAAAGAAGAAGAATAGAAAATAGAGGAAGAGGAAAAGAAAAAGAAAAAGAAGAAGGAAAGGGAGAGGAAGAAGAAAGAAATGAGGAATCTACCAAGAAGAATGAAGATGATCAAAGGAATGTTGTATAATCTCAGAGGTCTCTCAAAGAATCTCTCTCGATGATGATATAACGAAAAGCTTGTTATCCATTAGATTCAGCCTGATGATTCTTCTAGAGCTTAAGCAACTCCCCCCATGATTCAAGGTGGATCTATAAGATTCATTCATAAGTTGGTGTTAGGGGATGCAATGCATGCATCCGGAAGAAGAGAAACTCTAGAAACACAATAGAAAGGGGAAAATCTTATTGATGATGCTCTCAAAGCTTTGCTGGAGGCCACACCCAGTACATCAATCGATACTTTTCTCACTCTGATAGATAATTTAAAACTTCTATTGGACTTTTAAGGAGTGGTTCGGACTGGTGAGGCAAGAGGTTGAGGAGGAAAGAAAGTATAGAAAATACTTTTGGAACTTCATGATAAGTGTGCCCTAGCACACACAAATCTAAAAAAGAATCTGGAAGTTGTGCAGGCTTATGAATTTGAAGCAGATATTGTATTTGCTTACTGCTTAAAGTGGTCAGATGCCACTCAAAGTATTAAGGATCTCATGGAATCCATTGAGTCCCAGTTGATAGTTGTCTCCAACACTCACATTACATCTAAGGATAGAGATAGAACAACCTAGAATGTTATCTCTGCTCATAGAGAGAAATTCTTTATTTTATAGAAGCAAAAGGAAGATATCATTAGAAGATTTAGTCAATTAGGTGACCTTGTGAGAATGGAGTACACTCTAGTTGTCAATGCTTTGGAAAATGAAGAGAAATTAGATAAGATCAATCTGACTCCAGGAACTCCGGATGATACAAAAGAAAGACTAGTGGAATTGGAATCTCTAAACAGAATGCTAATATCTGTAAAGAAGAGTTGGGAGAATGGTAAGACAGCTTGGCAAGGTATTCTTGAGGAGCTTCAAGGCTCACCATCCTCTAGGTAATGTTTTTCATTTTTCATATTTTTAGACCACCCTTTGTCCTTGATGTCAAAGGGGGAGAGAATGTTGTGAAGAGAATGTTGTGGAGTGAAGGTCATGAAGAGAAAAGGAGAGTGTATTGTACATAGGAGGTTTATGTATTCTTTTGGCACATGTTGCCATCAATAACAAAGGGCGAGATTATTAGAAGAATGAAGAAGAACATCTCATTTTCCAAATTTTTTGTTGTCATTGATGTCACCATGTTATATGAGTTGCAACTGCAAGGTTAAGTTCAAGTTTGATCCGGTATCTGAACCGGTATGTAATTATTATCCTCTGGTATTTTGGTCTACAATCCTCCACTAATGATTATCATGTCTTGCATTTTTGGGAACTACTTTTTGGATGCTAGAAGCTTGTAAGTTCATAATCTCATATGCACACATGCTCGTACGACAAGTTGGCATTATTTTTTTATTGCATTTTGTTATTAGGTCTATCTCTGGCCGACCTAATGAATAGTTGGTGATATGATGAATTGATTTTGTGGTGCAGATGTATTTTTGACCTATCTTAGGTCCATGCTAACAAGTTGTAGTGTGCTACATGCTTGAACTATTTTTGGAAAGTTTTTTTATACATGCTTGAAGCTAACAATCAATCTTTTTGGTGAATAAGGGTTGCATCTAATTAGGCCGACCTAATTGATGCTTGCGGATGAATCAGATATATATTTGATAGTTTTGAGATTGTTGTGTTGTTTTTGAAGTATTGAAGTGTGTGAAGAAGAGAAGTGTGATGAAGTGTGTTAATTCAGCTTACTGAGCATCAAAAGGAACTAAATTAGCACTTGTTAGGTGTAACTTTATCAGCTCATTTTCTAACTGTAAGCCATTTTGTAATTGTATTCTTTGTAGGTAGTGAGCCTCCCATTTTGGACAGTGAGTCCTAGTAGTGAGCCAGCCTTTGTAATATATTATAATTGGTTATACTATATTGTGAGCTAATCCTCGCCGTGGTTTTTCCCATTTTGGGTTTTCCACATAAAATCTTGGTGTTCATGTGTTGTGTGCTTTTAAATTCTATTAATGCTCTTTCTCATTTTTACTATTATATGCATTGGAGTACTTGTATACTATTTTTTCAATAAGTTTAAGAAGATATTGATTCACCCCCCTCTTAGTATCTTAGATATTCAACAAAACATGGATTAACTTCAACAACAACTCTACTTCTAGTTAATACTCCTTTACTTTTATCTCCAACAATATGACTTTCTGAATGATTCCTCTATACATATCTAGGTGTCTTCGTTGATGCCATTGGAGCATCTTCTTCTCTTTCATTTTTTTCATTCTACTTCTCTTGATCATCCTTAATCTATTCTATCACAATCTCTTCAATTCTTACACAATCAAGTTCATTAGATTCATATCCATCAATGTCAATTGAATTCTTCATTATCTCATCAACCTTGACATTTGCACTTTCTACAATCTTTCTCAGTCTTTTATTGAAACATTTGTATGATTTTTTTTTAGTAGAATATCCAAGAAAAATGTCTTCATCACTTCTTGCATCAAACTTACCAAAAGTTTCTTCATCTCTTCTGATATAACATTTGCTTCTGAATACCTTGAAATGCTTAATAGTAGGAATTCTTCCAAACCACAACTCATAGGGGGTCTTTGTACTATTTTCTCTTGTTTGAACTCGATTGAATACATAAACTTCAATATGAATAGCTTCTCTCCAATATAATTCTATCAAACCAACCATAATGATCATTGATCTAGCAGCCTCTTGAACTGTTATGTTTTTCCTTTCAACAACTCTATTCTACTAAGCAATTCTTGAAGAAGATAATTGTCTCTTTATTCCTGTGCCATAGAAAAAAGAACCCTTTGATTGACATGGGGTTAATTAATGATAAAATGGATTTAATGAGGCCTTGATTTAGTGTTGTGAGGTATTTTATGCATCCACACTAGGTCTTGGACCTTTGCAAATTAAATAAAATATGTTTATTGATGTCTTGTAAAGGTGTTGTAGAGTCTTTGTGTTGACTTCATACTTTTATAGACTATCGAACCTATTTATCTTTAATTCAACATTATATGTGTTTAATAAATATTATCACATCAATTTAGAAGGATTTGAAATCAAACTTAATGTTAAATTAGGTGTTGTAATGTGTCCGGTACATCCACATTGATTCTTGTGCCTTCAGGCTATGTGGACATTATTTTAGTGTTGTAAGCGTATTTAATTACACTTCTGCTTCGAAATGCGTGTCCCAAGCCCCAATTATTTTTATATCATCATTATTGGCGCCCATTAACCCATATTGTGCATCCCGAGTATACCTGATCAACAACCGTATATAGTCATCATATAAGCATAATTTCCTTACTTCTCAGCATTCCAACTAGGAAAAATGACCCTAGTGGGATCCATTCACCATTAGTGTTGAATTAGTCCCATCTAGGTGGGACCCATTCACCATTAGTGGCGAATGAGTCCCATTTTGAGTCATTTTCAGGGTTTAAGTGGGAAAATTTTGGTTTTAACTTTATTTTTTCTACATGTCGGCCTGTGATGAGGTATAATTGGGATAGTAAGGCACAATTATCTATAAATAAGTGTTTTTATCCTAATTTTACATATAACAGCCCATCTTTACATCTCTCATCTTTAATTCGCCATCTATCTTCTCATCCAAGTCAAGTGTTTAGGTTTCTTCTTCATTAGAAGTCATCAAGTTAAATTTCTAAAGCATTCAAGGGCTAAATCTTCATGTTTTGTTGAAAAAATCTAACATCAATCATCAAGTGAAAGGTATCAATCGTATTTTTCATGTTTCATTCCATTATTTCATCATCTTGGTCAATTACCTAAAAGGGTTTTACCAAGGTAAACTCTCATGCCTTAATGTCCAACATTTTTTGTTCTCTCTCTGTGTGTTTTATGATTTAGACTCTTTTGGAAGCTTATAAATAATTGAATATCGGTTGAAAATTTATTCAAGTCACATCTTCATCATTCAAGTCAAAAATATCAAGAAAAAGTCACTTACAGGCTTGAATTTGGCAATTTCAAATCTAGACACCTAGAGGTGCAGATTGAGCAATCTGAAAGCTACATATTCCATTTTTGAGTTTTTAGAAAGTCCAAAGTGGACTAATTTTCCATTAGTGGTGAGTGAGTCCCACTATACATTTTTTCTAAAGATTTTTGTAGATTCGGACACCCTTTTGGCTAAAACAGGCTCCAGGATAGTCATCCAAAACTGGGACTGATTCGACCAGAGTGCCGAATCAGTCCCACCAGGACTAAATTTTAGTATTAGCAGCTTTCCAGATGTATTTTCCAGCTTTCATCAACATCCCAGGTGTACACTTTCATTTTGATTTATTTCTACTAAGTTTTGCATTCATTTCTAGTTCATTTCTGCATAACACAATGTGTTTTCAAACAAGTTGCATTTCAATAGTTTATCCTACTTAATCAATCAATATTATCAATTAGTTTCATCTAGAAAATTTAATTTAGACATAATTTCATCATACATATCTTAGATTGAGTGAACCACTTAGGTTTTTGAGGTTTATCTCTCTCCTTTTAGGTGAAAAACCCTAAGAGTGCAAGAGAAGTGTTATAGACCTGAAAATCTAAGGGTTCATTTTGGTGAACTTCTTTACTGCCTTATTGTCTTTTATTTTGACCTTTAATCAGGATCTAGGGCTACATTGCTTGTATTGTAGTTTGTATGATTCATTTGCATGCTAGGTGTTAAATTTTTACTATAAAAGTGCATTTAGGTTGCATCATAGTATCTAAACCATTTCCACTCTCTAAAATTTACCAATTATGTATGCATCATAAAGATCATGCTGTACCAAAAAAAAAAATTTGAAAATTTTGAAAGTCCATACTGGGACTCATTCGCCGCCTTGGGCGAATCAATCCCTTCTGACCCTTGAAACAACACTTTAAAGATCTCAAAAATTTGTTTTTAGGCTTCTGATTGGTGCCTTAACTTTTATATATTAGTTAGTTGCATTTTTGTAGCATGCATTTCATAAAATCTAGCCTTAATTAGTTCATTTCATGCATGGTTTTAATTTCAAGTTTGCATTCTCATCTTGTTGTACTTCTCATAATCAGTCAATAGTCACGTTTGAAATCTGAAATATTATTCTTCATTTGCATCTTTGATTTCGCATTGTTACATTTCAAGATTGTAGATTAATATTTCCATCATGTTTTCATTATGAAATTGTATAGTTCTTATCTTGCATATTCTCTTTTTAGATATCATTGAATATTGAAGCATTTTTTCTTGAAAGCATATGAATATGAGGTCCTTCCCCCTTTCTTTTTGTTCATCATAAATCCCTCTCCTAGTTCCCCTTTTGTGGATGAGGTTAGTTTAGTGAAAGAAACCTTGGATATTCATAACACTTATATTTGTTCTTCTCCTATTATCTCTCACACTTGTGAAGCAAATATTTTAGTGTTAGAAGAACCAATTTATGAGAGTTGTCACAATCTGATTTGTTTCTCTCCTCTTACCTCTCCTATTATATATAAAATTACTAACGAAGAGGACATCACACTGGCACCACATGATGAACACATGTCACACCATACTATGAGACCATAAATTCATTCCAATTCTCCTTATTTGTCGAATGTTTTAATCAAGACACATTATTTGTGAGGAGGATATGCTGACATTTAGATGATCAAACCTTTAAGACATATGACAATCCTCTTTATTTTTCTTTCCCTATTTTGGAAGAAATTATTGGACAAAGGGAGGTAATCAAAGATAATCATGAGAATCTTCTTACTCCCTTTCCTAATGTTTTATCCATCCAAGAACACATAATTAAACACAAAGATCCAATCATTGCAATACAATAATGTGATGCTTTTTCTTCTCTTCATGCATCTCCCACTTGCGATGAAGCTACTTTTCCTATTTCAACCTTAGATAAACATAATACAAGCTCTACTAGTAGGGAAGATAATGTGGAACAAGAGAATGAGTCATTACAACCACCGAATGATTGCATAAATTCTTCCCCTTATCTCCCCATTCTTAATCATCAAATGCATTCAACCATTAATAACTCCCTTTGTGGCGATGAAGTTATTTTGGATGAACCAAACCTTAATTGTCATGAACATGCAGTTTTTTTTTCTCCTAACAACTCTCCTTCTAGGGAGAATATTGTGGCCCAAGACAAAGATAGCATGCCCTTCATAGACAATGAAAAATCTCACTTGTTACGGGATGTTAACAATATTCAACCTCACTACACCCTTTACCCACCCTCGCATAAACTTCATCCTTCCAATAAACCTCGCTACACACTTTACCCACCTTCGCATCCACTTCATCCTTCAAATAAACCTTGCTTCACACTTTACCCACCTTCACATTCACTTCATCCTTCCAATAAACCTCACTACACCCTCCGCCCACCTCAAACTAATGTATCACAGCAACTGAGTTACAATACCGTTACTCATACATATAACACTCAAAACAATCTACAACCGCCACAACCAATCCCACCCTCTTTACCTT
This sequence comes from Sequoia sempervirens, assembly GCA_007258455.2. Lineage (NCBI taxonomy): Eukaryota > Viridiplantae > Streptophyta > Pinopsida > Cupressales > Cupressaceae > Sequoia > Sequoia sempervirens. Next base: position 1,450,757 of record VDFB02000003.1, read on the forward strand.
TACCCAATCCACCTAGTGCTGCTCACTATAGCCCACAAACAAAGGAGTATAACCTTATCGAACAATTAAAGAATACTCCTGCCAAAATTTCCCTTTGGGATTTGCTTCAAAACTCACTAAATCATCACAATATTCTTCAATCCACCTTAAAAAAAATCACAATTCCTCCTAGTACCACTCTGAATGATGTAGTAGCTCTTGTACACAAAAAGAATCTTGATATTATATTTCATCAACATGATCTCCCTCCTTTGTAATTGTGTAATCAACATGATGCCTTTATGATAATTGCTTAATTCAATCGCACAAGTATCAAACACACTCTCATAGATAATGGTTTTGCTCTTAATGTGGGTAGTGTGAGTCTCCTTGATCAATTAAATGTTGACAGGTCACAAATAAAACCTAATTCTATTTCTATTTGAGGATTTGACAATATAACAAAACAACCGCTCGGTGTAATCACTTTGCCTATTACGGTTGGGGTGGTTACTTTGCAAACTCCTATCCATGTCATGCCTCGTGATCTTTCGTATAATCTTTTTTTAGGCCAACCATGGATTCATGAGATGAATGCAGTGCCTTCAACCCTTCATCGTACAATGAAATATGTCTATAACAATAAGATTTATCAAGTTGAAATAGACCCCGAGCCTGAAAGTTGCTTGCACCTTGAAAAAGGAACTACAAGTCCTCTGAAATCATTAATTCCAACATCCAACATAGAAATTAAACATAACGATGAAGAATGGCCATCTAAATTATTTGGTGAAAATTGGGGTTCCTTACAATTCACACCTTCATTTATGGGTGAATACATATTCACACAAAAGAAAAATGTGCAACAAGAACAACCAACCCTCACATCAACACAACCTTTCAACAACCTCTCAAAAGAATCCGCCTCAACCACTTTAGACAATACCACAAACTCCACAACAACCTTTAACAAACACGATAATGAACAACCACCTGATTCCAAAGTAATGAAAAAGCTTTATGGAAAAGGGTATGAACTCCTAAAACGATAGGGATATAGTGGAAAAGGATGTGGTGCTTGAGCACAAGGTATCCGCAACCCTATAGAGCCTAACACACAATAGAAAACTCATGGTCTTGGTTATTCTTCTTCACTCACCATCAATACTATCACGTAAGACCTTCCGGAATCTTCTTTATCCACATAAACACGTGAAGGTTGCTCCTTTCCATGCAATAGTTGTAGGATCACAGTATACTCACCATTGCATGTTTTACATCCATTGCAAGGGGCAGCATACCATCATACATTCTAGGCTCACCCTTGTCTTGCACTAACTGGGGGAGAAAGGTTAGAAATCCTTATCCCCGTATGTCACTTTTCATTGTCTCTTTTTACTAATCGTTAACCTTTCATGAACATATATGAGAAAGCTTTGGATGTGGATGACATGTCTTAAGATTGAATGGCATGTGACATATTACCCTTTTTCATGATGCAGCTTATCGAAAACTTGTCATAGGGCTTTCTGAATAAGCTCTCATGATCTCCCTTCCTCTCTTCTACTTTAAAGTAATTGCTCATAGAAAAGTGTGTAGCAATTCCTTTAAAGTGGGGGGCATACAACACCATAATTCATTTGTATTTCTTTTTTCCTAATGTAGCCTTGTCGTTTATATGATGTGTTTATTACTTTGTGGATGATATTGGGTGTGATGTCCTTCATAACTGTGATCTTTCTTAGCATATTACATTCCTCTTTGTCGCTTGATGTGACACACTGCATCCCCTAAGTTGTGGATATACTATTCTTTGATTGGTCCTCTCTTGGAGACATTAGACACAATGATCCCTAAGTGACTGACGTTGCATAAACTAAACAAGACTCCTTTGAACATCCTTTACATTTTACATGATTTCATTTTTAAATTGTTGCATTTTGTATGGCCACCTTTCATAACACAACTTTCATGCCTATGGTGCCATCTTGTTTGTTCATGAGTTCAAATATTTTCTTGTCTCATGAAGCTCGAATTGCCAAAATTTTCCTTTTTCTTTGTGGCACCTTATTAAAGTTATCAGGAGGTATAACTTTGATATGGTTGAGTGGGATGCCCACCTAGCGGCATGACTTTTCCCCATAGTAACTTCTGTGTTTGTGAGTGCATACCAACTAGCATATGTATCTTACTTCTTTTTGGGCTTTCTCACCCCGCAGACGATTAGGAGTTATGTGGCCCCAGAGTGAGTATGTTGTGGCTTTCACACCCCGTAGATGACCTGGAGTTTTGTGGGCCCAAAGTGAGTACATCTTTTTCACCCCATCTTTCTTTCCTTTAGTTCTAGCCATTGCATGATTTTGTATCTTGAAATTTTGACTTAGGATCTTCGATCATGGGGGCTTGCACAACCTCCTTGATCTTTTCCAATCTTTTTCATCTGCATCTGTACATAAGAATCTCTCTTGAATGTTTACTTTAGTGTTAGTTTGAAGTAATTTCATCCTCTCACTAAAGTGGGGGCTAAATGTGCCATAGAGAAAATGACCCTTTGCTTGACATGGGATTAATTCATGATAAAATGGACTTAATGAGGCCTTGATTTAGTGTTGTGAGGGATTTTATGCATCCACACTAGGTCTTGTACCTTTGCAAATTGAATAAAATATGTTTATTGATGTCTTGTAAAGGACTTTCATGCTTTTCTAGACTTAATGAACCTATTTCTCTTTAATTCAACATTATAAAATGTGTTTAATAACATTATCACATCAATTTAGAAGGCTGGTGAATTAAACTTAATTTTAAATTAGTGTTGTAATGTGTCTTGCACATTCACATTGATTCTTGTGTGTTCCTAGGTTGTGTAGACCTCATTTTAGTGTTGTAAAGTGTATTTAATTACACTTTCACATTGAATTATGTGTCTCAAGCCCTAATTGGATTTTATATCATCATTAATATGCCCCTATTAACCCATATTGTGCATCCTGAGGCATAATTTGATCAAATAATCGACATAGTCATCATATAAGCCTAATTTTCTTACTTCTCAGCATTCTAGCTAGCAAAACTGACCCCTGTGGGACCCATTCACCATTAGTGGTGAATCAGTCCCATCTAGGTGGGACCCATTTTCCATTAGTGGTGAATGAGTCCCATTTTGAGTCATTTTTGAGGTTTGAGTAGGAAAATTTTGGTTTTAACTTTAATTTTTCTACATGTTGGCCTGTGATGAGGTATAATCAGGATAATAAGGAACAATTGTCTATAAATAAGTTTTTTTATCCTCATTTTACATCTAACAACCCATCTTTACATCTCTCATCTTTAATTCATCATCTATCTTGTCATCCAAGTCAAGCAAGCTAGGGTTTCTTCATTAGAAGTCATCAAGTTAGCTTTCTAAAGCATTCAAGGGCTAAATCTTTATGTTTTGTTGTAGAAATTCAAGATCAATCATCATGGAAACGTAATAAATTTATTTTCATGTTTCATTCCATTATTTCATCAAATTTAGTTTAATTATTTAAATGGGTTTGACCAAACCTCATGCCTAATGTTCAACATTTTCTTCTCTATGTGTTTGTAGATTTAGGACCTGAAGCTTAGAATTATTGAAGACTGCTGAAATTGGTCTGTCACCTTCATTCAAGTCAAAAATATCAAGAAAAAATCACTTACAGGCCCGAATTTGGCAATGTCAGATCCGGACACCTGAAGATGCAGATTGAGCAAGCCGAAAGCTACAGATTCCATTTTTGAGTTTTCAGAAAGTCCAAACTGGAGTAATTCACCATTAGTGATGAATGAGTCCCACTGTACATTTTTTTAGAATATTTTTGTAGATTCGGACACCCTTTTGGCTAAAACGGGCTCCGGTACAGTCATCCAGAACTAGGACTGATTCGCCCAGAGTGGAAAATGAGTCCCACCAAGCCTAAATTTTAGTATTAGTAGCCTTTTAGATGTCTTTTTCAGCCTTCATCAAGATCCCAGATGCACACTTTCAGTTTGATTTATTTATGTTATGTTTTGCATTCATTTCTAGTTCATTTCTACATAACACAATGTGTTTTCAAACAAGTTGCATTTCAATAGTTTAGCATACTTAATCAATCAATATTATCAATTAGTTTCATCTATAACATTTCATTTAGACATATTTTCATCATACATATCTTAGATTGAGTGACCCACTTAGGTTTTTGAGGTTTATCTCTCTCCTTTTAGGTGAAAAACCCTAAGAGTGCAAGAGAAGTACATAAACCCAAAAAGCTATGGTTCAATTCCATGCACTTCACAAAACATATTAAACTCATGGGAGATGAATTATCCATGTCTATCAAACCTTGAGCATTTTATCTTCAATTTCACTTCATTTTCAACCATAGCTTTGAATATTTTGAATCTATCTAATGTATTTGATTTCTCTCTAAAAAATGTAACCAATGTATATCTAGAATAATCATCAATCAAAAGCATAAAGTAACCTTCACCTTGTATACTTCTCACTCTTGTAGGACCATAGAAATCTGTATGAAGTAAATATAGTAGACTAGTAGTAGATTGTTCCTTTGATCTATAGTGACTTCTTGCTTGCTTTACAAACTGACAATTCCTACAAATAGCATTAACAAGCTTTATAATTATTAGTAAATATCTCATGGCCTGAATTGCTCTAATCCTTCCCAAGTTATCAAAATTCATGTGACACATCCTTCTATTCCATAACCAACTATCATTAATCTGCCATAAAGCATCGTCCATTAGCACCCTTAAGTTGATAGATATTTCCTTCGAATTTCTCTCCCACAACAATCAATGTCTGGATCCTTCCTGGACTTCACACACTTTCATCCTTAAAACATAGCATCATATCCTTTTACTACACAACGGAACAAACACTCAAAATATTATGCCTAATCCACAACATAGTAAACATCATTATTATGCTTTCTCTACCAAACTTAAACCCAATCCCACAATTTAGTAACCAACAACATTCCAAACATAACCAAGTTCCATCATATTTCTTTTCAAGTTTTAATAAACTTATTTTTATTACAGTCATGTGATGAACAACCACTATCAACAATCCACGACATGTTTAGCATGGGGAAGATAACAATACATTCATTTTTTCTCTTTCTCCTCGGAGAGCTTTCTCACCTATTTTTTTGAATTAGCAAATTAGGTTCAACTTTATATTCAAGAACAAGCATGCATTATCATCAAGATCTTCATACTCAAAATATTCATCAAATATACTAGCATTCTCATTCACATAATATGCTCTATTGATCTTCTTTCCTTTCTTTTCTTTCTCATATCTTTGTTTATTCATCTTAGCTCTTTTCGAACACTTTGCAGCATAATGACCTATTTCTCCACAACTAAAGCATTTAAAGGGTAACTTACCTTCATACTTATAGGATCCTTTTCTCATCCTTCTCACAAAGTTAGCTTCTATTTCATCCAAATTTTCTTCATCCAGATCTTCATCTTTTGTAGCTTTAAAAGCAGTTTCTAATTTGCATTCATTCCTCAGACTCGGCTTCCTCATCTCATAAGATGTCAAAAATATCAACAACAGATCTTTATTACAGGTCTTATAATCTATACTATGTTCAATAGCACACACCTTCTCACTATAAGCATTAGGGAGAGTTCTAAGAATCTTCTTTACAATTCTGGTTTCATCTATAGTAGCACCAAGTCCTTACATTTCGGCCACTATCTCATCCAATCTCTGTACATAAGCTTTAACATTCTCATATTCAAACATGTGCAGAAGCTCAAATTGTGTGATGAGGGGCACAATGCCCAAAACCCACAGAAATCACAATAGCTACCAACACAGAATATGCGAGACAAAAAAATGACTCACTTTCAATTATTTTTGGAAAATGAAACTACATATTCAAAGCTTACATGCTACAACCTCATGGGCTTGATTCATTACAACAAAATAAACTTTGAAAAGAAAAATCTACTATTCAGAGCCACCATCTACACTATCAGGGCCACCTTCTACAACCCCACTTAACCCTTTCTATTTTCCCCAATAACCACCCTAGAATGTTCTAGAAATATCAAATTTCCCCTTTTTCTTTGGTGCCAAAATACCCGCCATTTGATTTCTGACCTAGGAAGTAATTTTTATGAAATTCACTTTTTAGAGGACCAACTTCGTGAGGCCATAACTTTTGATCTGAGTGTCTGATTTGTTATTCTTGCATATCGTTGGAAAGCTCTCAAGAAGCTCTACAATGCATGAACCCACCATAGGTTGGTTTGGCCACTTTTTGACCTGTTTCGGGGCCTCTAAAGTTTTATATCTGAATTTGAAGCTACATTGGAGAAAATTCTTGAGACAAAAACTTAAATTTCTCCCAAACCATGCAGGGTATTGAGGTAATTCTTTCATGACCAGAAATTTTTTTCAACTCTGCTCCTTGGGGTAAATTTTCACATCCATATGAACCCGTTTAGGCTGACTTACTAAAAATAGTAAGTGCTCATTTTTTGCTATTTTTGATGCATGACTATCTTACACCCCTTAAGTGCCATCATGGGACTCAAAACAACTAAATAAAATCAAGAAACATTTTTTTTTTGTGATGCAAGATTGCCCTACACTGTTGGATGCTCCTGCATCATTGTGTCTCTAAATTTTGTAATTTTTCCTCCTTATCTCTCTCATCCCATTCATGTGCCCTTTCCAAAGCATCTCAGACTTCCTTAGCAGCCTTTATATTTTGAACCATAATCAATTTAGAATGTACCAGACTATTCTTCAAAATGTACTTCACCTTATTTTTTGCTTCATGTGTTTTGATCTCATCAGCCATGCTCAAACCATTTGCAAGAGCATTGTAAGGACTCTTGTAAGCTTTCTCCACATCATATCCACAATACTCCAAATATTCTTCCATCAATATTTTCCAGATAGCATAGTTAGTACCATCAAACCTCAGATAATCATAAGCCATCTTGCTAGCCATCCCAGACCTTCCTCAAGCGGTTAAGCTCTTCACCAAAGAACCAAGCTCTAATACCAATTGTTGAACAAGAAAACTGAGAGGGGGGTGAATCAATTGTCACAGATTTAAACTTTAATTAATTCACTAGAACTAATCCTTAACACTTCTTAGTATATTAAACATTAAATACTAGTGTGGAATCTAAAAAATCATCACATAGACACAATAACACTAGATTTATGTGGAAAACCCAATAAGGGAAAAACCACGGTGAGGATCAACTCACACTATAGAGAATATCAAAACTAATTACAAAAGGTTCAATTCCTAAGAAACAAGGCTCACTATCAAAACAAGGACTCACTATCCAGAACAAGGGCTCACTGTCCAATAGGGCTAACAACCCGAAGGACTCACTACCACAGATTCAAAGAAGATAAATAATACTTGTTACAAAGAGAAGACAATCTCAATGCAACAAAGGATTCCACAACAATTCACTCAATCCACTTGCATACATGCACGAATGATAGAGTGCACCTTCAGCTCACTGCTTCTGAAAACTCAACATTTAGGCTTTGCATTGATTCACACTTATTTCTATTCTTTTTTTTCTCTTGTCTCTCTTTCCTTTGTTCTCCTCACTTCTTCTTCCCTAACTCATTCTTCATTTATACCATCTTCAACTTTGAAACATATCCAAATTCGGCCATCCAAATTCAAATTGAAATTAGGTTAGTTCCAAAACATCCTAGGGTGGAATTAGAATGAGGGTGACTGAAACACACAGTTCATTAGGACCCAAATAGATCCAACACGCTTCACTAAAACTCTGAAAGTAGTATTCCACACAAGGTCAACCAAACCAATGTAAAACACATAGAAAAATCAAGCACAAACTTTCCAATTACCAAAATTATCTTTAATATAATAACTCAAATCTAGAACCACAAGTCATAAGACTTCATGAAAGAGAAATCCGGACCAACAATATTTCTCCTAGACCTTAACTAGAAACATAGAAAACCACAGTTCACAACTAGTGAACACAACTTGCACTGTATAATGAATCAACAGCCAAAAGTTAGGATATAGTAGCTTCCAACAACCATGATCAACATATCTAAACCATACAAATATAGGAGAGAATTCGGAGCAAAACCCGAAGCAGCCACTAAACACTTGCAACATGTCTTAATTACAATTTTCTCAATATCCTCAACATATGAGTAAGTGCACCAATTTGTGACTCAATTTTGATGCCAAATTGGAAAAAAAATGGAGAAACATGTCCAAATTGAGCATTTGGCACACGCCAAATTTGGCGTGCACCAATTGTAAAAAGTGATTTAAAAGCCAAAAAATATATTTCAACCTCCATTTTCTATTGAACCCGCAGCTTGGCTTGGAGTTTTCTTCTCTACAACTCGTGCTCCAAATCTCTTCCATTTTTTGCATTGTTAGCTTGCAATTCTTCACAAGGATGTCGCCAACACGTTAGAGAGGTTGAAGATTGCGAAGAGGTATGTATTTTTATTCTATTTATGTTGAATTTTATTTATAATGCAAATTGAAATAGATTTTTATAATAAAACTTTGTTCTAATTCTTAGGGAATGAATCTCCACCTCGAAACATTGAGAATCACAATCACCCCCTCATGAAGAGCCTCCTATACAAGAAAAGTCTGAAACCCCTCCATCAATTCATAGGAATCCTCAAGGAACTCAAGAAAATATTCTAAATCAAATTGAAAATAATAAAAGAGACATTGACCAATTAATTGGAAGATTAACCAAGCATTTTGAAATCCACCCTTATAGGAGAGGGATTTCTGAATCATTGAATTCAATTATATCTCATGTAGGAGAAATGAGCGAGAAAATAATTTTTTGGTCAAATAAGAGGCATGAGATGATACAATTGTATGCTAGTGGTTTGTCATATACAAATGTCAAAAAAGAACAAATTAGCAAAGCCAACTTGTGTGCCCTATTTACAGACCCGAGAACCAATGCACCTTTGTCTCATGCATGCAGGAGGTTCCCCATCCATTGGTGCCACCATGAGTTAATTAAAAATAAATTTTGGGAGTAGTGGTTGATGGTATTTGACCACCCTCTATGCAATAACCATGAGGTACCACAATACTATTTGAGGAAAATCTATTGAGTTTGTCCTCAATAAGATGCCAAATTATTTTGACATCGTAGACTTTCAGGGTAGAGGTGGGGGCTCCACACATGATAGACCTGTTGCACAACATAATCCATAGTTGACACCGAGACCCTTGGAAAAACCCATGGTGGAGAATGTTGTCATTCCTTCCATTGTTAAGGACAATGTACAGGTGGACATGTTGGAGTCGACTAGCTCACTCACCCAGACCATTATACAGTGTGTGAGGCCTCTAATAGAGCGTGATGTGGAGGAACCTATAGGCTCGAAGCTTCACCCCACCATTTTTTGGAAAGATACACTACACAAGTCATTTGGTGTTGTCATTGATGGCAACCCTAGTCAGTAATCCCATCTACACCTTAGTATTTGCTTATACCGAAAGTCAGATTGAAGATATGTGTTAATTGTCAAAGCTAAAACAGGGCATCCGAAAGAAAAGACTAACTAGATGAGTATAGCGTGTTGTGGATCTTCGCAGCATAATTTTTTAAGGTGTTTCATGTTTGAGACATGTTGTTTTGGGTCCTTACTTTTTTTGGCCGACATTGTTTGGTTTGCATTGATAATTGTTTATGGATTGGGCCGACAGTTTGTACACATTTCATATTTTGTTGAGTCAACATGTAGTTGATGTAATCTCTATTTGTGAATATATATAATCAATTATTTATATCATTTTGAGATATGATGCAAAAGTTAGAGTGATTATAGATCGATTGTGCGCAATTTCACTTGAGCAGAACAAAGATTGGTGATTCGAATTAAAGCAGAAAGAGTTTCAAGAGAAGAATCAAACAAAATGTGAAGAATGTTGTCAATGTACTTAACTGGAACTATAATTAGGCATTAGAAGATGTTATCTCATAGTTTATCCACTCCAGTTGTCTGTGAATGTGAGTGTAATATAGTGAGTCTTCTTTTGGGTACTAACTAGCCTTTTTGTATTTGAGCAATGACCTCTAGGCAGTGTTCCTGAATGCATGTGCATTCCCCATTTGTAAACACTTATTTTGAGTATACTCATCTTGTGGATTAACCTCCACTATGGTTTTTCCCCTAATAGGGTTTCCACGTAAAAAATCCTTATGTTATGGTGTTGTGGTTGATTGCCTTGTGTTGTTGCATCTTTATTTTGGTTCAATGCTATAAGTGGTTTAAAGATCAAGTTAATAAAGTTAAATTTTCACATACGATTATCAAAGTGCTTGGGATGCAGCTACATAGCCTACATCAGTTGCATAGGCAATGGATTTCATAGATGATTTGCTGAATAATACATTTGGAGTTGACACTCAGGTAAAATTCAACAAGTTCATTTAATTTGTTTATTAAATTATATTTTAAAATTTAAGAATAACTAAATTAGTAAAATATCGATATGATGAAATTTTAGGTTTCGAGTGTTCATGAGACGTGCTCCATTCCTATATACCCTTATTCATTTTCGGCGTTGAGTCCAAAGGTATGCAACTAGAATTAAAGATAGTATTAATGCATTTGAATAGTTGAATGTTATATTTGAATGTTTGTCTCATAACATGCTTTGGATGTCAAACAATTTCCTGGTGGACCTTTGACCTCCACACCTCGCAATTCATGTCCTCAAACAACTTTCACTCAGGTAGCCTTTATTCATTAATGGTGTTGTAAAACAATGTTAGCTATTTTTTCGTAATTTTGCGTATACAAATCTAAAAATTTGATGAGAAACATAAACATTTGTTGGTCTTGTGAGATCCTAATTATATTTACCATTCAATGTCCATCACATTCTTCCATTCCTTTCATCACACATATTTTAACCACTTCATATCACATATCCCAATCTTTAACACCTTATATATTATACCACCTTCCTCCATATTTCATCTTATACACATATCGTTACAAGAAACCTTTCCTTCTGCTCATTTTTTACCAAATCTCTAATACTTTATTACTACACACCTCAATTTCCCACTTCATGTCCTATATTCAAACCTTAGACACCGCCTAATTCACTTTATGGTCTAATATTCCCTCCTAATTACTTCCCATTAACCTCTACTATATTTCACCGTAAAAATGTTTTATTATCCCATCCTAGCTCATCCAATTAATCTCTACTAGTCCATTCTATGTTCCATCATCCCCTCTTGATCATTTCACATTAGTTTCTCCTAATTCACTTTTTGTTCCTTTATTCCTTCCTAATCCCATCCCATTAACATTTAATAGTTCACCCTATTTTCCATGATCCCCTCCTAGCCCATCCCACTAATATCTTCTAGTCCATCCTATGTGTCATTATGCCCTTCTACTCCACTCTTATTGTACCCATTATTATTTCACACTAGATGTTCCATGATCCCCTATGTTCCACCCTATGTTCCTTTATCCATTCTATGTTATACCATCTTTATCCACATTACATCCTAGATAACTCTTCTCTATTATTATTAAACACAGGTCAATTTCACACTTCATGTACTATATCCAAACCCTAGACACCTCCTAATTCACCCTATATTTCATTATTCCCTAATAATTGCATCCCATTAACCTCTAATTGTCCACCCTATATATTTTTATCCCATCCTAGCCCATCCCATATGTCTATACTAGTTCATCCTATGTTCCATTAACCCCTTCTATTCCCATCCCATTACCCTCTCTTATTTCACCTTATGTTCCATTATCCCCTCTTGGTCTTGTCCCACTATCTTTCCCTAATTCACCCTATGTTCCTTTATTCCCTCCTAATCCCATCCCATTAACCTCTAATAGTTCATGCTATATTTTTGTATCCCATTCTATCCCATCCCATTAATCTATTTTAGTCCATCCCATGTTCCATTATTGAATTTGACTCCCATCCCATTGTACCCTCTATTATTTCACCATATGTTCCATTATCCTCAATTGGTCTTGTCTCTTTATCCCTTCTATGTTATAGCACCTCCATCCAAATTTTATCCTATACACCGTTAGAAGAAATATTTCCTTCCACTCATTATTGACCAAAGTTGTCTTCTCCATTACTATTACACACCTCAACAACCAATTGCATGTGCTATAGTAAAATACTAGACACAACCTAATTCATCGTATGTTCCATTATCCCTTTGAAAGCTGCTAGTAACATAGTAATCCTCACTTCATTCATGTGAACTTCATTGTGGCATTATCACTATGTTGACAACATGCCCTCATTAACATTAGTTCGTCAACATATGCAATACGAATCTCAATGAGCACTGAACTTTGGCATTTGCAAGAGTTTGGACTATCCTAGTGGACTTAGTACTTTCACCATTTTGTGATCTATAAGCACTATCCTGTAGTCTCAACTGAGGCCAACCATTTACTCTTTCATTTATGATAGTTATAAAGGGACTACCTAAACTTCTTTATATTACTGTTAGATATGTTGTTTCATTTGTAGTTGTTGACATCAAATAGCCCTAGTGATGTTGGTGGCATGATGGACCATGGAGTTGCTACTGCAATAGCTAGTTTTGATCCATTGAGAGAGGTATGCAACAGATTAGTTGATTTGACATTATATTTGCTCTTTTATGGTCTATTATAGAAAATTTTCATGATACTTTAATGTAGTTTAATTTCTATCTTGATGGTTGCTACAGGTGGTTGTCACTCCAGATTGTACACATGGTAATGTTGTAAATGTGTATGATGACTATATGTATGCGATAAGTGATTATATTTTGTTATATGTCATTCCACAATTCAATTTCTATGTATTAGCATCTTTACTTTTTATTGTATCAATTAAAGGTCCAAAGTGAAGAGAGGACTAACGAGCATGTTCGAAAGACAAGAGAACCAATAGGCACTCCATCCAACTGAATTTTGAAGGCAGGACGAGTTCTTTTTGCTTCCCCTAGAGGGAAATGACTATGTATTAGGGTCATTTGTTGTATGCCTATGTGGCATTTTGGAACATATATTTTGTACTATCGATATATACATGATATTTTATGTCCATATGGCTCTTTTGTACTAAGCTTGTATGGATTTTTTGGATATATTGTATATAATTTTATTAATATATATCATTGTATAGCCTTACAAATTTTTTATTAAAGAAAATCTTATTTTACTACTGCCATTCTTGAATGATGTTATCATGCATATTGTGTAAATTGTATGCTTGAATGTTGTAGGCATATATTTTTTTTAAATATAATGTTTAATTAATTACTGTCGATTGCTCAATAAGCTCCATCTAATGTGTATTGTGTAAATAAGCTCCATTCTTGGTGGTTTGTATCATTTGCAATGCTTTAATTACTTGTGCTTCACTTATTCACATGTATGCTTCACTTATTCATGTGTATAATTCATGTATATTGCATGTATTCATGTGTATGCTTCATGCTTCCAATGTATAATTCATGTGTTAATTTGAATTCTTCATGATTCATGTGTATACTTTATGTAATTGTGTATATGCTCCATGCTTGAGTTCTATTGTTGTCTAGTGGTAAGGACTTTAACACCAAAAGGTTTCAAATGAACTGTAAGAGCTCCTTCCCATAAAAAAATATCATTGAAAAAATGTATTGCTTTTGATTCATGGTTGAGGTTGGCATCCAAATACTAATGTTTTTGATTCTAAAGCTTAGCAATCATTGCATTTGCATCTATAGAACAAGTGGATGTTTCAAACCTCACAGGCATATATATATATATATATACCTCTATGAACTTGTGTGAACATGCATCAAAACACACGATAGATTTTTATCCAACCAACAAAATTTATTTGCATTTGCTAATATCACAACACTTGACATCTCATTAAATGAAATTGATGCATAGGTCAATTTTAATGATATTATAAAGATATTAGATGTGTATGAACAACAATATAAGCTTGATTTAAGGATGCATCACCCATGTGCAATTATCACATTTCTCCCATATTCATTATTTAAATGAGTTAAAAAACCTCCTTCCATTTTCTATGTGTGAAATAACATGACAAATCATTGAGATACATGATCCTATAACTACTACCACATCATTTTTTATAACTCTAGAGCACGGAAAACTATACATCATGGATATTGAATATCTAGATCCAATGTTTCACTAGTAGGCTAAGTTTTGCATCTCAACAAGGGTGCACTATTCGGTGACAACAACTACAGTTTAGACTCTTAAGGGATTCAGTCGATTGAACATAGCTTAGAACGATTTGGCGTGTTTAGGTGTGAAAGAGGACTATACCTAGTGTAAGTGTACCCACCCAGACGCGTTGGAATAGTTTGTTTGGTCACACGAGTTGCAGAACGAAAGTTGCACCACTTTGCACTACTTGTATTTGATAATTTTTTCTCCAAGTGAAAATTTTCCACCACGAGAAGACACCTCCGATATAGTGAAAATTGAGAGAGGTTATTGTAGAGGGGTCCAAAAAGAAACCATAGGCTCACACGATAAGTTTCTAAGTGTCACAGCATCCGAGTAACAACATGTTGAAGTTTGCAGCCATTTTGCACTTTAGACTCTTAAGCGATTATGTCAGTTGAATGTAGCTTAGAGTGATTCAGCGAGTTTGGGTGTGAAAGAGGACCATACCTAGTGTAAACTTATCCACTTGGACATATTAGAATAATTTGTTTGGTCACAAGAGTTGCAGAACGAAAGTTGCACCACTTTGTAACTTTCAACTACTTGTATTTGACAACTTCTTCCCCAAGTGAAATTTCACTACCATGGGAAAAGGCCTACAAGATAGCAAAAATTGAGAGAGGTTATTGTAAAGGGGCCCAATATGATCCCATAGGCTCAGACGATAAGTTTCTAAGCATCATAGTATCCGAGTAACAACATGCTAAATTTTGCATCCATTTTGCACTTTGAACACTTAAGGGATTCAACTGGTTGAATATAACTCAGAGCAATTTGGCATGTTTGGGTGCAAAAAATGACCATGCATAGCATAAATGTACCCACTCAGACATGTTAGAATAGTTTTTTTGGTCACTCGAGTTGCAGAATGAAAGTTGCACTACTTTGCAAATTTGCACTACTTGCATTTGACAGTTTTTTCCCCAAGTGAAAAATTGCCACCACATGAAAACACCTCTGAGATAGTCAAAACCGAGAGATTTCATTGTAGAGGGGTCCAACATGAACCCATATGCTCAAACAAAAAATTTCTAAGTGTCACGATATCTGAGTAACAGCATGTTGAAGTTTGCAGCCATTTTCCACTTTGGACTCTTAAGGGATTCTACCGGTTGAATGTAGCTCGAAGTGATTCAATGTGTTTGGGTGTGAAAGAAGACCATTCCTAATATAAACGTACCCACCTAGATGCGTCAGAATAGGTCATTTAGTCACACAAGTTGAGAACGAAAGTTGCACCACTTTGCAACTTTCACCTACTTGCATTTGACAACTTTTTCTCCAAGTAAAATTTGCCACCATGAGAAAAGGCCTATAGTGAAAATAAAGAGATTTTATTGTAGAGGGGTCCAACGTGATCCCATAGGCTTAGACGAGAAGTTTCTAAGCATCACAATATCCGAGTAACATGTTGAACTTTGCAGCCATTTTGCACCTCGAACTCTTAAGGGATTTTGTCAGTTGATTGTAGTTTGGAGTGATTCAGTGTGTTTAGATGTGAAAGAGGACCATTTCTAGTGTAAACTACCCACCTAGATGCATCGGAATAGTTCATTTGGTCACACGAATTGTAGAATGAAAGTTGCACCACTTTGCAACTTTTAACTACTTGCATTTGACAACTTTTCCCCCAAGTGAAAACTCACCACCATGGGAAAAGGCCACTGAGATAGCAAAAACTAAGAGATGTTATTATAGAGGGTCGCAACATGATCCCATAGGCTCAGATGAAAATTTTCTAAGCATCATGGTATCCGAGTAACAACATGTTGAAGTTTGTAGCCATTTTGCACTTTGGACTCTTAAGGGATTTTGTCGATTGAATGTAGCTCGGAGTGATTTATCATTTTTGGGTGTGAAAAAGGACCATTACTAACATAAACATGTCCACCCAAATGCGTTAGAACAATTTGTTTGGTCACACGAGTTGCAGAACGAAAGTTGCACCACTTTGCAACTTTCAACTACTTGCATTTGACAATTTTTTCCCCAAGTAAAAATTCGCCACCATAGAAAAAGGCCTCTGTGATAGCGAAAACTGAGAGGTTACTGTAGAGGGGCCCAATGCAATCCCATAGGCTCAAATGAGAATTTTATAAGCGTCACAGTATCCAAGTTATAGCATGTTGAAGTTTGCAATTATTTTGCACTTTGGACTCTTAAGGGATTCTTTCGGTTGAATGTAGCTCAAAGGGATTCAATGTGTGTGGGTGTGAAAGAGGACCATTCCTAGCATAAACATACCCACCTGGACACGTCAGAATAGTTTTTTTGGTCACACAAGTTGCAAAACAAAAGTTGCATCACTTTGCAACTTTCAATTACTTGCATTTGACAACTTTTTCCCCAAGTGAAAATTTTCCACCACAGGAAAAGGCCTCCAAGATAGTAAAAAACTGAGAGTTACAGAGGTCACCAAAATCACGAGGACTTAGACAAGAATTTCATGTCACAAGATCAAGTAATAACATCAGTTTGAAGCCATTTTGCACTTTGGACTCTTAAGGGATCTATAATGGTTGAATGTAGCTTAGAGCGATTCTGCATGTTTGGGTGTGAAAGAGGATCATTCCTAGTGTAAAAATACCTATTCATACACGTTGGAATAGTGTTTTTGGTCACACGAGTTGTAGAAAAAAAGTTGCACCACTCTTTTCAACTTTCTCTTAACTACTTGTATTTGATAACTTTTTTCCCTAAGTAAAATTTCTTCCAAACTGGCAGCCTCCCGAGATAGCAAAATGAGAGGTTATGAGCTCAAATACCATCACACAGGGCTTAGATGAGAAGTTTCTAAGCATCACAATATCCACATAACAACATGCTGAAGTTTGCAGTCATTTTGCACTTTGAACTCTTAAGGGATTATGTCAGTTGAATGTAGCTCAGAGCGATTCAGCATGTTTGGTTGTGAAAGAGGAACATTCCTAGCATAAACGTACCAACCTAGATGCATCAGAATAGTTTTTTTGGTCACACGAGTTGCAAAATGGAAGTTGTGCCACTTTGCAGCTTTCAACTACTTGCATTTGACAATTTTTTCTCTAAGTGAAAATTCACCACCACGGGAAAAGACCTTCGAGATAGCAAAAATTGAGAAAGGTTATTGTAAAGAGGCCCAACATGAACTCTTAGGCGTAGATGAGAAGTTTTGAAGCATTACATTATCTGAGTAACAACATGCTGATATTTGCAGTCATTTTGCACTATGGACTCTTAAGGGATTTTATCGGTTGAATGTAACTTGGAGCAATTCAGCATGTTTGGGTGCAAAAGAGGACCATTCCTAGCGTAAAAATACCCACCCAGATGCATTAGAATATTTCGTTTGGTCACACGAGTTATACAATGAAAATTGCACCACTTTGCAACTTTCAACTACTTGCATTTGACAACTTTTTCCCCAAGTGAAAATTCGCCACCACGGGAAAAGGCCTTTGAGATAGAAAAAACTAAGAGCGGTTATTGTAGAGGGGCCCAACGCAATCTCATAGGCTCAGATGAGAAGTTTCTAAGCATCATGATGTCTAAGTAACAACATGTTGAAGTTTGCAACCATTTTGTACTTTGGACTCTTAAGGGATTTTTTCGGTTGAATGTAGCTTGAAGCGATTCGATGTGTTTGGGTGTGAAAGAGAACCATTCCTATCATAAACATACCCACCCAGATGCATCAGAATAGCTTGTTTGGTCACACGAGTTGAAGAACGAAATTTGCACCACTTTGCAAGTTTCAACTACTTGCATTTGACAACTTTTTCCCCAAGTGAAAATTTGCCACCATGGGAAAAGGCATCCTAGATAGCAAAAATTGTGAGAGGTTATTGTAGAAAATCCCAATGCAATCCCATAGGCTTAGATGAGAAGTTTCTAAGCGTCACGGTGTCCGTGTAACAACATGTTAAAATTTGTAGCCATTTTGCACTTTAGACTCTTATGGGGTTATGTCAGTTGAATGTAGCTCAGAATGAATCAGCGTGATTGGGTGTGAAAGAGGACCACACATAGTATAAATGTACTGACCCAGATGCATTAGAATAGTTTTTTGGTGGTCATTTTGCAAAGTTTTGTGTCATTTATGTAAAATTTGCAAAAATTGTTCAATTGTGTTCAATGTTGTCAATGACAACTTGTTTTATATTAATGTCAACTTTTGGAAAAGTTGTTAGAAGTTGGTTGAGAGCTGGTTGGGATTTTTTTCTTTTTTGTACAAGCATAAATATTTTTTCTATGCACAACCCAAGGGTTGGAGGTGGGTTGGTTGAAGATTTGAATGAAATTTGAACCAATGTGGAGACTATTTTTATGTTTCTTTTCTACAATATTGTTGCTCCATTGCATGGGGACTGGTATGGATTGGTATGGTCCTGAGATTGGTCTTGTTTAATAGAGTGATGAACTAACTTTCATTTGCATTTGGTTTGGTGTATTTTCATTGAGTATTTTCAAAGTTATTCCAAATTTACTAAAACTCACCTGAAACCCTACCTAGGGTTATCTATTTTGGGAAAGATGTCATAAATTTTGTTTCCACCATTAGATCTTTGTAAAAATTTAATGAAAGTTCTATAAATATTTTATCTTCAACCTCACCGAAGAGATCGACTTCATTAGTTGTTTTGTGAAATTTATTAATGACAGTTTATTGCATTCCATAGTGAAAATCAGATTGTGTATTCATTGGAAATTAAGTTGGGTGGATCAAGGCATGATTGGTTGCAGTTTGGAATTGGAGAAGGTGTTGGGAATGTGTTTCAAGGTCCTACAGACCTGTTTCAATGAGTATTTGATCCATGGTAAGAAGTTTGTGTCAATTTGATGTGATTGTCCTATTTGGACTATACAAGGCAGTTTTGACCCTAGGTGCCTAAGAACATGTTTAAAGTGCATTTGTGAAGCAAGGATGAAGAATGGATATAATGGAAGCCTTGTAGCCCTATTTCAATAACTTGGAATCCTTTAAAAGGTCATTCCCTTTCATTTATATTGATTGTCCTATGGGACTGTTTGACAAGGCCTAGAGTATACTGTCCTAAGGAGACTGTCAAAAGGTAGTTTGTTGTGTCTAGTCGGATGCCAACACACATAGATGAGTTATTTCCCTCTGAGTCACATTTGAAAAGTCTAGTCATGACATAGGAAGATCCAATTCAATAATTCTAAGAAGTCCTAAGACAAATCCATGACCAATCCATTCAATGGTCAACTATGTTTGGAGTCCTAGAAGTCTTTAACCATTATTGTTGTTGAAACCAAGTAAACCCTACCTTTGTGTCATGGAAGCATGGTTGTAGTTTTTATTCAAATTTGGAATGAATTGAAGTTTTTTTTGTGATTTTTGAGTGAAATAAGGAGTGGTTTGGGTTCTTTGTGGTTGGTGAAGGTGTTGGGAATATGTGGAGAGGTCTTGCAGACCTGTACCTTAGGGTTTTGAGCATTTTTTAAGGGTTAATACAAGTCATTTTATGACCATCCCAAGAGCATTATTTTTGCAATCATAAGCAAGGTGCTAGTTTCCAAGCAAGTTGGTGCTTTGAATGAGTCTTGGTAGTGAATACCTAATGGAAACACCTTTGAAATATTCTACGAAGGCCTCCAAGTTAGTGGTTGAGGGTTTGAAGTAATCTTTATTGATTTGGCTTTAGGCCATTAATGTTTCCTTTCCTAGTTTGAACAACACAAATCTTGTAAGCCCCATGAATTGTTGCATTGTTGAGTCTCCACAAAAAAAAAATTATGACCTAAGTCATAGCATTTAGCACATTTGAAGGTTAAATTTCAAAATTCAGCAAATTTGATAAAATCCCATGAAATTCGTGCAAAATTTGTACAGAATAAAAGGTGCCTTCAGTTATGTTAAAATACATTTTAATATAGCAATTTTTTAGGGTTTTTTCAATGGGTTTGCGAATTTCTGGCACTAGCGACTGAAGGTGGAGAGGTTTATTGTCTCTGACTAAAGGCGAGAGAGTTTCATTTGCATCTACCTCCATTGCTCATGACCTGAAATCATTTTTAGTTGGGGATTTTGTTATCGGCGATAGAAGCCCTACATGAAATTTGTCGCTGCTCCTTCAAATCTGCAAGTTTACGACTCTACAATGTAGGCCGCCTACTGCCATTCGAGACGATTTTAGGTTTTTTTTTAGTTTTTACAATGCGTTATTTTTTAAGGTTTCCTTATGTTTTATTTAGATTTTAGATTTTATTATTTTATATATATTAAATTTATAATAAAAAATAGTATTTAATATATTTGTATAATTGTATTTATACTAAAAATTAATATTTTTATTTTCTTATGTTTTATTTAGATTTAAGATTTTATTATTTTATATATATATATTAAATTTATATTAAAATTAATATTTAATATATTTATATTTACTTTATTTTAAATAATTTATTAATTATATGATTTCTAAATAGAATAAAGTTATAAACTGCACAAAACTATATATTGTGTTTTAAAATAAAAATAAAAATTCAATATAGTGTAATTTAATATATTATATGATTTTTTGTAATGATTTCAAATCTATTTATCAATGTTAAACTATTTAGACCTTTTTGTGGATATATAACTATATATTTATAAAAAACATTAAAAAAATTACATAAGGCGAATTTAAACCGAATTTTTTACTTTTCAATTTTTTTCCTTGCCGAATTTCATCTAAATTTCAATGTTGCCAAACTCAAATTCGAAATCGAACCTTGTGACTTAGGTTATGACCATTCAAGTCCCTAAGATAAGTTTTCCATGATGTTCACACTATCTCTAGATTGTGTTGAATTAAGGTCTCCAAGTAGGTTCATTGCTAGGTCTGTTAAAAGTGCATTTAGGAGCAACTATGAAGAACATACAAGAATGATTTGCCTTTTGGGTCTATTTTCATGTTGATTGTCCTTCCTCTACATTAGGAAGGAGTTCTACAGTTTATATAAGAGCAAGAAAATATTTCTTTGTACAATAGAAGGCATTGTTTCAAATTTTGTCATAAATCCACATGCTTTTCTTTTAAGACAACTTTAAATGTAAACCATAAACCATTACAACTAACTTTAAATTTAATATACACATTTAATTGAGGCATATATTAAGGATTATACACATTTGCATGTATTAATTTCTCATAATTTTTGTATATCAAAAAATACACTAAGTCAACATCAAATATTACAATAGTGATGGAAGAACATATTGAAAATCCTCCCATTTCTCAATACTTGGAGCAATACATGCAGGGAAATAATCATCCCATTTGCAGCCCAAATCATGAAATATATTGTACAAGAAGAAACAAAAGGAGTTGTTGCCCAGTTTGTTTTCTCCAATCCACCTAAGGTGGCCTAGTTATTTGCATTCCAAAATGCTTCAAAACATGTACATCCCCTACTCCCTTGGAAACAGATGGATAGTAGCCTCTTTGTGGTTGTGTACTCTCACTAGAATTTAGTCCAAAAAAACCTTGCAAAAGCCTAACAATTTCAGACATTGACTCACATAAAAATCATTAAAAGACAAATAACTGAATAATGTCAGACATACACCTTCTAACCAAATCTATTATCACCTTCATGCATGCTATAAGAAGATCAATTGAAGGTCCTACAATGGTGATGTGGCCTATATTTTTCTACTTTCTCATACCATTGAACACTTGCACCAACAACCAATGTTGTTCTTTTCTTAAGTTGACAATCTTAAGTATAACCTATAGTCACAAATGCATCAATGATAATCCTAAATGCATATGACATCAAACACTAGTAGAGAATACCAACTTAAAGGTAGTCAATAGAGAGTAGCATATAATTATCATTTTGCAAATTAACAATAATGCAATTTTGCAAACCTTTCTACAATTAAACTTAAATGCTTGAAAGAAAGCAATGATCAATAACATGACTTTACAAATTGAATGTGCATGCACTTACAAATCAATCTATGGAACCATCTATGTCTTCTCTACTCTTTATTGTGTCAAGTATTGCCTCATGGTTAGACTCACGCACTTTCCACAAGTTCTTGTTTGCAGGTATGCCCTTATATTTGATCAAATGAACATTGGTTATGACTACAAGGTTCAAGTAGTGAAGAATCTTCTGATGCATGCCGAATTCCTCAAACAACCAAACTATAGCATTCTTAACTGGGTACCTTCTAAGCCATGTTCTAATATCAACCACTGAACCTATACGATATTTTATGTTTTATCCATCTATAACTAGGGACTCCAATTTATTTTTGGCCTCAATACAATGACACAGGTAATAATTTGTACCCTCTTCATTGTCTTCATTTGCAATCACTGCATAAACATGTCATGCATTGATATGTTCATCTTGTTATATGTATTTAATGAACATCAAAATAAAACCTGAAAGTAAGATATATTAATTGGTTCTAGTAGGTATGATACATGATCAAAGTCAACAGATGATTGAATCTCCATGATTTGTAAATCCATCAAGAGTTGATAAGTGTACAACAATCCTCATATTTTGCAATGTTAGTATCATCTACTAAATGAAAAAATCTACAAACTAAAGAATAACCTTCACTACCTAGACCCATTGCATGATTGCACCACTCGACAATTGATCTTGCATCTGTCAACTTTACACTTTCTTTGTATGTTAACTCTTCTCATGCTAAGGCTCTTTTGATACATGCGCCTACTCCATCATGCTCCACCTTTCCATGTCTGACCTCTGAGAAGTTCCACATATGGGGAACACCACTGATCCTATGCATCCTACTCAACCAGTAAAACATTTTGGAGTTCTTGAATTGTGATGTACAGTTATCTGACCATATGATATGCTGACTGAATGATATGACCCTGGTAGCCAGATCAACATATAACATCTGAAAGAAACCTTGCACAAACTCTATAGAATGTGTGCGATCATCACTGATGTAAAAGTGATACTCCCTCAATACTTTCATGTTATCCTTTGTACTATCATTTTCATGAATGAATGCTATATGCACAAATATAGAAACCTACATGGAGTTGTAGTACTATGATTGCACCTCATTATGTGGCTACAGTGTGAAGTCGACAACTAAAATGATGCTATGAAGTGGAAATGTGTCCTTGCATAACTTGAACTATGAGTCCAACCATCGAGCTCTATGTGTATGCCTTGCATACTCATTGATCACCTGATCATGGAAAATGCCAATAAACTGATACACCAAAATCTCATCACTCACCAATTCACACTTGTTTTCTTCTTTCCCATCTTTTAGATTGTAGGCCACTATCTTGTATTTTCCAAATTCCACAATTTTGTCTCCAATCATGTGTGTACTAGCCATGTGTTGGAAAATTGGAAAATGTTGCATGCCACCACAATGATCACATGTGCCATCCAAACATGACTTCTTGTAAAAAAATTAACCATCCACTCTTTCACATAAAATGGAAGATAAGAATTCCCTTGAGGATTTAGGTGGAGGACTTATATTACATTCTTACAAAACAATGTCAGTATGCATATATACACATATATGTTTATAAACATCATAATGGTTAGAAAACTCAATATGTACTCTACAACAACAAGTAGTGTGTGTGTGATTTATTTTGACATAAAAAGGCTTTAGCATTTCAAAATACCTTTGACATATTTTAGTTTCACGAAACTTTCGTACAAAATCAGCAAAAAATTGGGTTTGAGTGGTATCCAAATAATGGTTTGGATGTGGCTCATGAATTTTACTACCAATTCTCCTTCTTACAACATCTCTTTGATTGGGAGAGGTCCTTGTGTTATCTTTCCAATAATCTACTGTTAAATATCTCAAGGCTTGAGCAATTCTTTTATCTTTTCGTGGCACTCTACCCAAGAATACCCATAACTCGTTACTATTTGGATCCTCCACTCTTTCACACCTTCCTTTGGCTCTCATTAGAGATGATCTACTTATTTTCAAAGACTTACTTGTCTTTGTAAGGTTCACCTTGTTCCTTGTTTGATTGCTTAACAGTGTTGTTGTCATCACACGTTGTGTGGCACAACTATCCTTCGTACGTGAGGTGGAACCCACGCTCTCATATGCACTTATCAAGTTCTTTACAATGGAATTTTCACTTGACTCATTCAAAAATCTTAGCCCAAGAGACTTCATGGTGGGCCTAAATTTGATATGCCTCATCATTTTAACAAATAGTTGGCATCTTCCACCCTCACTTAGCTTCTCAAAAAATAAACTCCATATCCTTTGTGCATATCTTTGACATGAACATTTTGGAATCTTATTAGGCATCCATTTCAAAACATTGGAATCAATATAAATCAAAATTTAGGTTTTCTACGCAAAAATCTACGAGGAATTCTACATTAGGAATGTCAACAACATCGGGGATAGATCGCATACCTCCAATCGGAGATGAAATTGATGACATACCTTGAGATTGACATATAAACAATGTTATACCTCCAACTTGAGATTTCATTTGTTGAGTGCCTTCAAATAGAGATGTGTTTTCTTATGTACTTTCAAAATGCAATGTTGTTGATGGTGTGTCTTCAACTGTAGATGTGATTTTTGATGTACTTGGAAAACCACATGTTGTTGTTGGTGTGTCTTCAACTGGAGATGTGATTTCTAATGTACTTGGAAAACCACATGTTGTTGCTAGTGTGTCTTCAACTCGAGATGTGCATTCAAGCTCACCTATGCTTGATGATGTTCCCCAAACTTTAAGATCCATTTGTGTCCTTCAACAACAAAAAATTCATTTGTTCCCTTTGTGATGTACAGCAGGGAGGTCTTTCAACTAACCAACACAATTTAAGATGTTTCAACCACATTCTGAATCCATAAACCCCTCTCAAGGGTGAACTCCTTCACAACTTCACAATTCCTCTAGTAGGTGTGTAGACCTAGTTATTGGAACTTTTCTTTCAAACCTCACTTCCAACTAGAAAACCACTCACCTTTTCAGACACCCAATATTTTCTTCTCTAACATATCTCAAAACCACTTATGGTCACTTTGGACCAAATCCCTCAATACAAGGCTTCTACGCTGTCCAACTTGGCTAATTAAGCCTATTTTACAAAGCAACACCTCTTTAATCTTCCTCTCAATCCCAAAACACCATTGGGAAGCCATAACCAAACCACATAAACACCAAATCCACAATTTTTCTTCTAAGAAACTCTTACCAACTCCTCAAATCTTAAAACACTCACTTTATGTCCTTTCAAAGAGAGATTATTGAAAAGTCTATTTTATAGACCTCTAACTTCTTGGTTAATTCTTCAAACACACTCTAAAATTTCTATTCATGCTCAAAATACCCTCACAACCTTCTGCTCTAATGGATTTCACCCATTTTCACCCTGAAACCACT
Source organism: Sequoia sempervirens (assembly GCA_007258455.2). NCBI lineage: Eukaryota > Viridiplantae > Streptophyta > Pinopsida > Cupressales > Cupressaceae > Sequoia > Sequoia sempervirens. Next base: position 1,476,416 of record VDFB02000003.1, read on the forward strand.
AAATTTCACTCAAAATCACACATTTTCACATCTAGGGCTTCATGCCCAAAACCTCAAATGACCTCCCCTACTCACAACAGACATCCAAACACCTAAAATTATCTAATTATTCCCATTCCACATATCCACAACATGTACAATAGGTGGAATGGCCAATTATTGCATTTCTAAGCCCTCAAAACCCTTAAAATTGTCTTTACAAACCCGTTTCAAAAATTTGTTCACAAAATGCACTAATCTCTTCTAGATTCCACCAAATAAAATGAAAATTGGAGTTAACTCACACTACCATCTAATTCAATGCATTAGATACCAAGGATACCCTATATGGGAAAGTATAATGCCTTGAAATTGTAGACTGTAATGCAAATACATAGAAAATTCTGAGAAAATAGGGAATTGAATTATTTTTCTTCACATACAAGATGTCTAACCCATGCCTCAACTCATGTGAGGATTTTTTAAACACTAACACACCAATAATAAACTAAATTCAACTACCTCAAATGACCTTTCAAACCTCTTGACTGTTGGCCTTCTACACAAGTTACATTTTCCCATTTTTTTGCAATTTTACATCTTTTGCAATATTCGTCAACTTTGCAAATTGAACCACCTAAAGACCTATAGAAAAGACTCATTACATAAAAAAATGGTCTATACGACCTTATTTTCAATACAAAAAATACACTAAACACCAAAAATCAACCTAAGACCTTATTTGCATAGAATGTCTTGGTGCCCCTACACCATACACCCGACCTTGAAACTTTTCCAAGTCTCTTGGAAACTGAACTTCAACTGGTCCACCTCTGAAATCTTCATCTCTTTGACCTGCAAAAACTCTATTTTCTATTGCTCCTTTGACTTGTAAACTTTCCCATTGATCCCTACACTTGTTACCACTTGTGTGTTGTCCCATCTCTGCATCCTATCTTCTACCATCTAAAATCAATGAAGAACTTACCTTTCAACCTGCACACTATCCTCTATCAACCTTTCTTTTGACTATCCTATCTTGGATTCTTGTAACACACTCAAACTCACTTTCTTGGCTTTTCTTTTCAACTTGTTTCATTCCCCTTTTTCCCTCTACCTTTTTCATTAGATTCTCTGCCTCGGCAATCACTGCCTTATCAGTCACATATACCATTGTTCTATTAGTCTTAGTAGCCTCTTTCTTGATAGGACTTGACTTCCCCTCAACCTCTGTAGCAACTATAGGACAAAACACTGTCCCAACCAGAATTTCATCACATTTTCTTAACCCATCTTGCTTCCTCAACTACAATTCATCCTTGACCTTCTCTAGGTTAGTTTTTGGCATCTTCTTCTCATCATTTTTCCTTTCTAACTGTGCACCATCCTTCAATATCATATTCCTAACATCTACAGCTTTTGTCATGGTTGCAAATTATACATTCTTGACTTCCTCAATCTTTACATACTCTTTTCTTCCCATCATAATCACTTGAGTTGCCTTTCCTTTTTCCTTCTCATCCTCAACCAATGGAGTTAAAGTAAAATCTTTCCCATCCTTCTCAATTTGATATGTATTGGCTCTCCCATCATACATGGCATTTCTATCATATTTCCATGGTCTCCCAAGGAATAGATGACAACAACTCATAGGTAGAACATCACAAAGAACTTTATCCCTATAACCACCAATATGAAACTCAACCAAGGCTTGTTCATTGACTAAAAGAGACTGATAATCAGTTAAACAAGATACCTTATAGGGAATTTCATAGGGAACTTTCTACAAATTCAACTTATCTACCATTTCACTAGACACCATATTGTCAGTGGAACCTAAATCTACTACAACTTTGCATACTTTACCTTTACATTTGCATGTGGTTTTGAACAAGGTCCTCCTTTGAGTAGATTCCTTCTCCTTGGATGCCTTTAAAAGTTTTCTTCTCATTATCAAATATTATCCCACTTCCAGTGTAGCAAGATGACTAGGAGACTTCACACTTTCACATTCTTCTTCTTCAACCAATTGCACTCTTTTCTCATTTCTTCTTTCACCACCACTTGAAGTAGAACCATGCTTTTTAGGACACTTGAATGTTGGATGACCAAACTAATTACAATTAAAACACCTACCTACAAAAATGTTTGTACTTCTACCTCCTCCAAATCTTCCTCTCGATCCTTTGAATCCACCACGTTGATCAAAAAAATTTCCTTATTCTTTGTGTGAATCTTCTTGACTTTCATTGAATTGTCTTGAAGTAGAAAATGTGCCTCTGCCTCTTGAAGTGTTGCCCCTACCTCTATTTTTTTTTTCTTGCCTTCTTTTCACCTTTTCTTCTTCCCTTATAGCCATTTGATAACATTCTTCAACACTTCTTGGATTTTCCAAGGTTAGTTCATCATGTATATTAAATCGCAATCCACCAAAGTATCTAGCAATCTTTTCATCCTCATTCTCATTATGACTTGACCTAATACTTGTAGAATTCTTCAGTATATGTTTTCACATCCATTACTTTTTGTTGTAAACCTTGAAGTTTTCTAAACATTTGAATAGAATAATCTTTTGGAAGGAACTTACCTTTAATTTTTTCTACCATCTGGTCCCAAGAAACTATCTTTGATTTGCCTCTCTTTCTTCTCTCTGATTGCTCATAATCCCACAACAAAAGTGCATGTCCTTTCAACTTTCTCTTTGCAATTTTCACCCTATGTTCTTCAGGAATGTCTTCACATTCAAAATAGTTGTCCAAGGTTTCAATCCAATCTAATAACTCTTCATCATTCAAGTTCCCACCATATTTAGGAACATCTATCCTCACCTTATGTTTTTCACTCTTAACTACCCTTAACAACTTTGTCGTCCTCTGATCATCAAGATCAATTTCTTCATCCACATCTTCAAATTCTTCTTCCTCTTCTTCATTAGAATCACTCTCGTCCTCATCTCTTCTCTTTCTTGTTTCTACAGTTACAAGTCTTTCCTTCAACTCTCTTATCTCCCTAGCTTGCTTATCCTTCAATTCACTCATTTCTTTTGCCACATTCTTTCCTTTTGGAGGCATCTTTCCTTTCACCATTCAATCTTTCACTACAACTCTTCAACTTCTCCTTTACAAGATCTACTTCCTAAGCTCTGATACCAATTGATGCAGAGTGGGGAGGTCTTTCAACTAACCAACACAATTTAAGATGTTTCAACCACTTTTTGAATCCAAAAACCCCTCTCAAGGGTGAACTCCTTCACAACTTCATAATTCCTCTAGTAGGTGTGCAGACTTGGTTATTGGAACTTTTCTTTCAATCCTCAATTCCAACTCACAAACCACTCACCTTTTCAGACACCCATATTGTCTTCTCAAACATATCTCAAAACCACTTATGGTCACTTTGGACCAAATCCCTCAAAATAGGGCTTCTACGTTGTCCAACTTGGCCAATTAGGCCTGTTTTACAAAGAAAAACCTCTTTAATCTTCCTCTCAAGCCAAAAAAACCATTGGTAAATCATAACCAGACCACATAAAGACCAAATCCATAATTTTCCTCCAAAGAAACACTTACCAACTCCTCAAATCTCAAAACCCTCACTTTATGCCCTTTTAAAGAGGGTTTATTTAAAACCTATGTTCTAGGCCTCTAAGCTCTTGGTTAATTCTTCAGAAAAACTCTAAAATGTCTGCACATGCTCAAAATAACCTCAAAACCTACTGCTCTAATTTATTTCATCCATTTTCACCCTGAAACCACTAAATTTCACTCAAAATCACACATTTTCACATCTAGGGCTTAATGCCCAAAACCTCAAATGACCTCCCCTGCTCACAAAAACCATCCAAACACCTAAAATTATCTAATTAGGCCCATTCCACTGAGCTACAACATGTACAATAGGTGGAATGGCCAATTATTGCATTTCTAAGCCCTCAATACCCTTAAAACTGTCTTTACAAACCTGTTTAAGAAATTTGTTCACAAAATACACTAATGTCTTCAAGATTCCACAAAATCAAATAAAAATTGGAGTTAACTCACACTGCCATCTAATTCAATGCATTAGAGACTAAGGAGACCCTGTACAGGCAAGTACAGCACCTTGAAACTACAGACTATAGTGCAAATACGTAGAAAATTCTGAGAAAACAGGGAATTGAATTGATTTTTCTTCACATACAAGGTGTCTAACCCCTACCTCGACTCATGTGAAGATTTTTTATACACTAACACACCAATAATAAATTGATTCAACTACCTCAAATGACCTTTCAAACCTCCTGATCGTTAGCCTTCTACACAAATTACATTTGCCCGTTTTTTGCAATTTTACATCATTTGCAATATTTTGCAATATTTGTCAACTTTGCAAATTGAACCACCTAAAGACCTATAGAAAAGACTCATTACATTAAAAAATGGTCTATATGACCTTATTTTCAATACAAAATGATACTAAACACGAAAACTCAACCTAAGACCTTATTTGCATATAATGTCTTGGTGCCCCTGCACCATACACCCGGCCTTGAAACTTTTCCAAGTCTCTTGGAAACTGACAGGACTTGATTGCCCCTCTACCTTTGTAGCAACTATAGGACAAAACATTGTCCCAACCAGAATTTCATCACATTTTCTTAATCCATCTTGCTTCCTCAACAACAATTCATCATTTACCTTCTATAGGTCAGTTTTTGACATCTTCTTCTCATCATTTTTCCTTTCTAACTATGCACCATCCTTCAATATCACTTTCCTAACATCTGCGACTTTTTTCATGGCTACAAACTATAAATTCTTGACTTCCTCAATCTTTACATACTCTTTTCTACACATCATAATCACTTGAGTTTCCTTGCCTTTTTCCTCAACATCTTCAACCAATGGAGTCAAAGTAAAAGTTTTCTCATCCTTCTCAATTTGATAGGTAATGGCTCTCCCATCATACATGGCATGTCTATCATATTTCCATGTCTCCCAAGCAATAGATGACGACAACTCATAGGTAGAACATCACAAAGAACTTTATCCCTATAACCACCAATCTAAAACTCAACCAAGGCTTTTTCATTGACTAAAAGAGACTGATCATCAGTTAACCAAGATACCTTATAGGGAATTTCATGGGGAACTTTCTACAAATTCAACTTATCTACCATTTCACTAGACACCATATTGTTAGTGGAACCTAAATCTACTATAAATCTGCATATTTACCTTTACATTTGAATGTGGTTTTGAACAAGGTCCTCCTTTGATTAGATTCCTTCTCCTTGGATGCCTTTAGAATTTTTCTTCTCATCATCAAATATTCTCCCACTTCTGGTGCAGCAAGATGACTAGGAGACTTCACACTTTCACATTCTTCTTCTTCAACCAATTGCACTCTTTTATCATTTCTTCTTTCACTACCACTTGAAGTAGAACCATGCTTTTCAGGACACTTGTATGCTGGATGACCAAACTTATTACAATTACATAACCTACCTACAAAAGTGTTTGTACTTCTACCTCCTCCAAATCTTCCTCTTGAGCCTCTAAATCCACCACGTTAATCAGCAAAATGTCATTGTTCTTTGTGTGCATCTTCTTGACTTTCATTGAATTGTCTTGAAGTAGAAAATGTGCCTCTGCCTCTTGAAGTGTTGCCCCTACCTCTATTTTTTTTTCTTGCCTTCTTTTCACCTTTTCTTCTTCCCTTATAGCCATTTGATAACATTCTTCAACACTTCTTGGATTTTCCAAGGTTAGTTCATCATGTATACTAAATCTCAATCCACCCAAGTATCTAGCAATCTTTTCATCCTCGTTCTCATTATAACTTGACCTAATACTTAACTTGTAGAATTCTTCAGTATATGTTTTCACATCCATTTCTTTTTGTTGTAAACCTTGAATTTTTCTAAACATTTGAATAGAATAATCTTTTGGCAAGAACTTACCTTTCATTTTTGCTACCATCTAGTCCCAAGAAACTATCTTTGATTTGAATCTCTTTCTTCTCTTTGATTGCTTATAATCCCACCACAAAAGTGCATGGCCTTTCAGCTTTGTCTTTGCAATTTTCACCCTCTATTCTTTAGGAACATCTTCACATTCAAAATAGTTGTCCAAGGTTGCAATCCAATCTAATAACTCTTCATCATTCAGGTTCCCACCATATTTAGGAACATCTATCTTCACCTTATGTTTTTCACTCTTAACTTCCCTTAACAACTTTGTCATCCTTTGATCATCAGGATCAAGTTCTTAATCCACATCTTCAAATTATTCTTCCTCTTCTTCATCAGAATCACTCTCATCCTCATCTCTTCTCTTGATTGTTTCCAGAGCTACAAGTCTTTCATTCAACTCTCTTATCTCCCTAGCTTGCTTATCTCCCTAGCTTGCTTATCTTTCTTTCATTTCACCCTTCAATCTTTCACAACTCTTCAACTTCTCCTTCACAAGATCTACTTCCTAAGATCTAATACCAATTGATGCAGAGTAGGGAGGTCTTTCAACTAACCAACACAATTTAAGATGTTTCAACCACTTTTTGAATCAACAAACCCCTCTCAAGGGTGAACTCCTTCACAACTTCACAATTCCTCTAGTAGGTGTGCAGACCTAGTTATTGGAACTTTTCTTTCATTCCTCAGTTCCAACTCACAAACCACTCACATTTTCAAACACCCATTATTGTCTTCTCAAGCATATCTCAAAACCACTTATGGTCACTTTGGACCAAATCCCTCAAAACAGGGCTTCTACGTTGTCCAACTTGGACAATTAGGCCCATTTTACAAACCAACGCCTCTAATCTTCCTCTCAAGCTCAAAAAACAATTGGTAAATCATAACCAGACCACATAAACACCTAATCCAATATTTTTCTCCTAAGAAACTCTTACCAACTCCTCAAATCTCAAAACCCTCACTTTATGCCCTTTCAAAGAGGGTTTATTGAAAAACTATGTTTCAAGCCTCTAACCTCTTGGTTAATTCTTTAAAAACACTCTAAAATTTCTACACATGCTCAAAATATCCTCACATCCTGCTGCCCTAATGGATTTCATCTATTTTCACCATGAAACCACTAAATTTCACTCAAAATCACACATTTTCACATCTAGGGCTTCATGCCCAAAACCTCAAACCATCTCCCCTACTCACAACAACCATCCAAACACATAAACTTATCTAATTATTCCCATTCCACCAAGCCACAACATTTACAATAGGTGGAATGGCCAATTATTGCATTTCTAAGCCCTCAAAACCCTTAAACTGTCTTTGCAAACTTGTTTCAGAAATTTATTCACAAAATGCACTAATCTATTCAAGATTCCACCAAATCAAATGAAAATTGGAGTTAACTGAAACTATCATCTAATTCAATGCATTAGAGACCAAGGAGACCCTGTACGGGCAAGTACAGTGCCTTGAAACTACAAAGTGTAATGCAAATACACAAAAAAAATTGACAAAACAGGGAATTGAATTGATTTTTCTTCACATACAATATTTCTAACCCCTGCCTCGACTCATGTGAGGATTTTTTAAACACTAACACACAAATAATAAATTGATTCAACTTCCTCAAATGACCTCTCAAACCTCCTGACCGTTGGCCTTCTACACAAACTACATTTTCCCAATTTTTGCAATTTTACATCTTTTACAATATTTTGCAATATTTGTCAACTTTGCAAATTGAACCACCTAAAGACCTCTAGAAAAGAATCATTACATAAAAAAATTGTCTATATGACCTTATTTTCAATACAAAAAAGACACTAAACACCAAAACTCAACCTAAGACCTTATTTGCATAGAATGTCTTGGTGCCCCTGCATCACTTTGTTTTTCCAATTGGACATCTCTCTTAGATTGCACGGGAATTTCTGGTTGTATGGGCTGCAATTCATTTGCTTCACGAGCTACAATTCTTGATTCTCTTCTCCTTGCATTTTTAACTGCATTTTCTTCCCATGTTAGATCCTTTGATCATTTCCTCAGAATGACGTTGAATGCTACATGTTCACAAACACACATAGTACAAAAGTAAGTAATGCATTTTATGAAACATATTGATATCGTTTATAACATTACATTTTATGAACCACACCAAATCATTTTATGAAAGAAGGCAGCGATTTGTTTGGAATTATCAAACATGTCTATGCTAGAACATTTTTCATACATAAATCTACCTCCATACCGCAAGAAAAGTACTTGTAATGCATTTTTTCAAACATATCCATACCGTTGATTACATTGCATTTTATGAAACACACCAAGTATACTATGAAACATATTGATATCATTGATTACATTGCATTGCATATCTTTAAAACTCAAAGCATTACTTTACATTGCATGACTAATGTGACTTATCAAACATTACATATCTTATCAAACATTGTTGTCCCCAACCTAGGATTTATAGCGAGCTTCAAAAAACCCATAACTTTTGATGTGTTTGGTGAAAATATATGAAACTTAGTACTAATTTTCTGTAGGCCTATATGCATGTGCTAACAAAAGGATGGTTGCTAAATCATCATTTTGTGTGAGTTATTGAGGACAGTTTGTTTCATTTTGCAACTATACTGAGTAAAACCTAGTTCTTTGAGGGATTTGTACAAAATTGCTTCATGTAAGAATTGGTCAATGTTAAGAAGGGTTTGAGGGGAGTATTTGGAGTGTGGACAAGTGCTTAGGAGTAAATACTTGTGTCAAGCCCAAGGTATAATTTTATGCCACCTTTGGAAACTAGATATTCTTGTGCTTATTGTTGTCAAAACCACATTGTGATTGTCAACCAAGCCATGAAGAACATGAATTCAAAGAAGGGTTTGTGATGCTATATCTTGGGATTATTCACTATTTCAGTGCCAATGAGGTAACTTATAAATACAAAATCACTTTCAGTTGCACAAAATTTTCCCATTTTTTATTTCTTAGAAAGGTAAATAGTATGAATGAATGGAAACTTGCATTAAACCAACTCTCTCAAGTCACTTGAATTTATCTAAGCACATGACGAAGGTGAATTTTTTATGGCACAGAAAAGTGAATGGAAACTTGCATTAACATTGATGAAAGCTCTCAGGCTTTCCAAATTAGTTGAAAATAAAAGTTTTCCCACAACCATAACTAATAATTCATAAGCAAATTTGTGTTGAGTTGATGTCATTTATATAAGTTTAAACATGAATTAATCTAAATTATGTCATGTTTTTCAAAAAAATTCTTGAAACTCTTAAAAATTAAACTTTTTTATGCAAATCCCATCTAATGCAATGTTGAATTCTATGTCCAATTGTTATGATTAATAAAATCATTAAAGAAATTTAGTTTATATTAACAAAAACAAGCAAATATATTATATATAAACATTTCAATATTACCAAAATGAATATATTACCTGAGATAATGTAAAATGATGTAGAAACTTCAAAATGTCTTCTTCTATGTTGTCTAGCATGCAAATTGTTGGTAAAAAGGTGATGGATCAAGCATAGATTGGTACAATAGGGAGTCAGCTACATAAAAAAA
>VDFB02000003.1:1486035-1518098 GCA_007258455.2 Sequoia sempervirens
CTAGAAGAAGAGGTATACATAGAACAACCAAAAGGATTTCAGTTATTAGACAAATAGGATATGGTTTGCAAATTGAAGAAGGCATTATATGGATTGAAGTAAGATCCTAGAACTTGGTATACATGGTTGGATAAGCATTTCATACAACAAGGATTCAATAAAGGTACCATAGATAGAAATATTTACTTTAAAGTTAAAAAAGATCAAATTTTGATTGTATTTGTATATGTTGATGACATAATCTTTGGAGGAAATGAAGATATGTGTAAGAAGTTTGAAAAAGAAATGCAGAAAGAGTTTGAAATTTCTATGTTTGGGGAGATAAATTTATTCCTTGGACTACAAATAAATCAGACAAGTAAAGGTATTTTCATTTCACAATCAAAGTATGTCAAAGAAATGCTAAAGAAATTTGGAATGGAAGATTCTAAACTGGTGTGTACCCCTATGGTTACTGGTTGCAAGTTGAGAAAGAATGGTGAATATTCTAAGGTTGATCAGAGCAAGTATAGATCAATGATTGGTGGAATGCTATATCTAACTACTATTAGACTATATTCATGCATTCAGTTTGTCTTGTGGCTATATTTTAAGAAGATCCTAGAGAGTCACATGTTGCAGTAGTGAAGAGGATATTTAAATACTTGAAGGGCACTCTAGATCATGGCTTGTGGTATCCAAAGGATATAGATTTTACTTTGAGTGCCTATATAGAGATTGGGTTGGTTGTGTGGATGAAAAGAAAAGTACAACTGGTGGTGCATTCTTCCTTGGATCCAGATTGGTGTCATTGCTAAGCAAGAAACAAGATTCAGTATCTTTATCTACTGTAGAGGTGGAATACATTGTAGCAGCATCCTTCTGCACATAAGTGTTATGGATGAGGCAAACATTGAAGGATATTAGGGTGGTATTTGATGAACCAATTTTTATCTTCTGTGATAATACAAGTTCTATCAAAATTTCAAAGAATTCGGTAGTGCATTCAAGGACTAAACATATCTCAATCTGGTATCACTTTCTAAGAGAAAAGGTTGTAGAGAATGAAGTAAAGCTTGAATATGTTCCTACAAAGGATTAGGTTGTTGATATATTCACTAAGGATCTTCCTAAGGATACATTTGAGTATCTCTAGGAGAAGTTGTGGGTTATTTCGCCTCCTTCTTTGAACTAGATGCATAAGGAGATGCATCAATCAGTGGATTTCAAGATTCATTCTTTGGTTTGGACTAATGTTTGTGGTTGTCTCTCAGGGGGAGTAGGTAGTGGCATTGTTGGTTACTACAATCAAGGGGAGTGAGTCTTTTCGCTATCCAATGGTTGATGATTAGTGCAGTATGATGTGTGATCCTAAGGGGGAGCATACTGAGAAGTAAATAGAAGTTCCAAAGCATTTGTTATAAGATTGATTGATGTAAATATTTTGTCCTTTGCCATTGATGTCAAAGGGGGAGAGAGAGTCATGTGAAAAAGAAGAAAGTTAAGGGGGAGAGAGTAATGTGAAACTACAAGGAAAAGAGAATCATATACAAAGGGGGAGAGTGTGACATATGAAAAAGATAAGTTGGGAGAAAGTAATAAGTGTGTTGTGAAAGAAAAGAGAAAATAAAATAGGTATGGAGCAAAGTTATTTGTTATTGATGTTTTTGCACATCATGTGTTGTCATCAATGACAAAGGGGCAGATTGTTGCAAGTACGTGCAATTGGTGTTGTCAATGATTTCAACAACTTTGTGTTGTCATTGGTGACAACTATATGAGAAGAAGATTGTTGCAAGAGTATGCGTTATTGTATTGATGATACTTTGATTAGTTGCATTACATTGTCATTGGTAAGCTACTGGTGTCAACCTCTAGTGTTGCTTTGATAAGCTTCTATCTGTGGTTGAGGAAGTGATGTTGATGATGAGGATGTGTTCCTGGTGCTTGGTTTTCATGTGCTTTTGAGAAAATTTGATAAAAAAGAGGAAACAGTGTATTGTAGTGTTGTTTTGGGTTGTAGAATAGTGTTCTAGTGTTGCTCCACATTTCTTTGAGTTTGAAGATCTTCCTATGCGTCTCAAATATGTTCATCAGAGTTATAGTATTCAAAATTTGGTGTGTTGCATCATTGTGCAGAGGAAGTTGTGTGAACAACGTATTACAAAGGTGTCTGGGAGAAATATTTTTGTTTCGTATTTCTCTACAATTTGGTTTCAAGTCTTGTGGATCTGAAGGCATGCTAATAGTGTTGATGTCTTTCTTTATTCAAATTTGTTTGAGATTTGGTGCTTTGGAAGTTGGTTTATTAAGTTTCAGTATATGGAAGAGTTTTTTCAGTGTACTAGGTGTGTACAATCCTCAAGTGAAAGTTGTTGTGAAGGAGTTTGCTATATTTCAGGGTGTTTATGGAATATTCTAGATTTTTTTAGGTGACATTTATTGTCCATGAGTTTTTGTTGGATCAAAGGAAGCGTGTACTTAAAATTTTAATGGTGTTTACATGGGTAACAGTCAAACTCGGTGTTTACACTAATTGTGGTGGATGTTTATTGTGTGTAGAAGTGTGTTGTAGTGTGGTATTATAGATTTGGGTCCTAGATAAGGAGTGGTGTGGTCCACCTTCACTTCTATCCACTACAGAAGTGTTTTGTGCCAACCTAATTTAAATTTTCATGGTTGATGTGCATAGTCGACCTTGGAGAATGGTTTAAAGGTTGAGGATGATATAAATATGAGTTGAGCTATTGAGAGATGTGAAGATAGATAAGTATGATGTGAATAATGTGAATTGCAGAGTGTTAGAGTGAACATTTGGGAAGTGTGGTGTGATATTTCATGTGTTAGATTGTTGGATGCAGTGAGCAGAAGGTATCTACAATTCTTCAATTATGTTGCAAAGGTGTTGGTGGTATTGTGGTGTATTTCTCTATGTAACACTCTTTTATATCTTCTTTTTTGGTAGTGAGCCTTTCTTTCTTTGGGCAGTGAGCCCTATTGTATTCAATGTTGATATTACTTTAAATTGTGAGCTAATCCTCACTGTGGCTTTTCCCATCTTGAGTTTTCCAAATAAATATGGTGTTCTCTTCTGCATGGTGTTGATTTGTTTCAATTTTTGTTATTTTCCTTTCATGGTAAATCATCATAATAAATAAAGGGTAAATTGTATTAATATGGATCTTAATGTGTATGAGGGTTTTGAAGTTTTAAGGTACAACTAGTTCACCCCCCTCCTAGTTGTCTTGTGCATTCAACAACTTTAGGGTCCTTTTGGATAGAACGTGGTTTTCCATAAGACTTTGGTGATGCAGGTAACTTGCCAATGCAATAGGAATTCTTGATGTTGTACTCTCCACATCTCATGTCATGGATTTCGACCTTAGGCTCAAAGGAGGGAATAGATGGACTAGAAGATAAGGATAAAGTGAAAGGGTCAATGTAATGAGATGATGCGAAAAGTGACGCTTCTCGATTGATGGACAGTTGATGCTCAGGTGTTCCTTTTAGATTACTATAGTATTAGAATGGGTCAGGATCACCTTCTATTATGATTTTGGTGCCATTATACAGGAATTTAAGGCATTGATGGTATGTAGAAGGAATGGCCTTCATGGCATGAATCCATGGGCAATTGAGGAGAAGGTTATATGGTAGGTCCAGATCCAGGAGTTAAAATATTGTATCTTGTATAATTGGTCCAACCCTTACATGAAGTGTAATTATAGCTTTGGAAGAATGCTCTGCATCATCATAAGCCCTTATGATAATTCTCTTAGATGATTAATACAAGCCTTAGAGAATCCTAATGTTGTAACCAATTTTAAAGTTCATATGTTCAAACCTGCTCCACCATCTACCAAGACTCGTCCAATCTTATGTTTGTTAATGAATACTTCAAGGTGTAATGGATCATTATGGTTAGGTCTTTGCATAGGAATATGATGTTCGATAAATGTAACATGATGGGTGGTAACTAAGTACCCTACCATGGCCTGAAATTGACTAACATTAAGGTTTGTGGGGACCAAAGACTCTTACAAAGCTTTATCCAAAATGGCTTTATGTTATGCAAAATAACTCAAGAATGGATATATGTGCGGGGATTTTCCCTATATGATCTAAGAGACTGTACTAAGTTTTTGGTTGCAAATTAGAAGTGGCCCCTTGCAAGGTCACTTTGGATCTTCGTGTTGTAACTACACATTCTTGATTTTTCTTGATGGTGATTGTGGAGACATTATTGTTTAATGGTTGGATATTATTAACGGTGTACTCATATTTAACATGAGTATAATTGGATTGGTCTTTTGTATTAGTACCTAAATTGGAAGCTTTTCCCAACCCATGATTTTTTAAGGGATCTTTGAAAATAGTATGGTCTATGTTCGAGGAACCTTGTGAGTTATTTATAGATATGTCACCTTGGTCAATGAGATCTTGAATGATGTTTTTAAGTTTGTAACATGAGGATGTCTTATGTCATTTTATTTAGTGGTACTCGCAAAAATCATTGTCATTCCACCAAGATGATTTAAGAGTTCTTGGTTCATAGTTTCTAATTTTTAGGAGTTTGATGACATTTGATTGCAACAGTTTCTTTAAAACTAACTCAATGGATTCCCCTAAGGGTATATATCTTTGTCTTTGTGTGTTGGTTCTTGGAGGACCTCATCGTTATGAATTATTTTGGATTGCATTTGTGGATTGTTCATGATTTAGTGGTTGATTGTTTGATTTAGAGGACCTTTTAGGCTAATGGTGGGGTGGGCTTTGTTGATCACTTTAGCATCTACTACCCCATCATTTTTGAAATTCTTGTTTCTAGACCAAAACATTATTTTTTCAATGGAAGTGTTTTGATTATCTTTGAATACTTTGACCAAGCCTTTCGTAACAAGTGTTGTCATGTCCCACTGAATTACAACACTAAAATGTAAAACAAATAAACACCAAGTATGTTGAATTATAGATAAAATGTCAATTGCAATTATAATATTACTAAATGGACATCATAATTACTCTGTAAATGGATATTACATTCCTCAAAAATCAGAAATAATATAAATTATAAAATGTAACATATAAAATTAAAGAAATAATGAATAAAAATAAATTATAAAATAACAAATCAAAGATAATAAACAAATTATAAAATATAACGTATTAATTAATGCAAACCGAAGAAGTCTCAAAAGGATGAAGCGACTCAGTGACTCTTTCATATGAGTCACGACCCAAGCAAACTTTGAGCAGCTATAAAAGAAGGTCAACATAAGACCAAAAAGGAATCACTGAGTTTTAGAGAGATTCGATGGGAAAAAACAAGACAAATAAAACATCTAAAAGGTTATCTGCATTAATGGATCTTTTCCAAAGATTCCCACTTTCATAAATCTATATATTTAATACGAGTGAGGAATGAGGCGGGTAGATAAGGAAAGAAGAACATAGGGAAGAGGAGGTAAAAGAGAAGAAAGGGTGCCTGCAGACCGATCAAGGCAGAGGGTATGTAATTCTTGTTATAAATAGATAATTATAAATTATGTTGAAGAGTAATCAAAGGATGAATAAATGATAATAAATGAATGGGTTAAGAAGTCAATAAAGGATTGTATTTAATATATATGTGTAATATATATGTATCTAAGATAGATATAAATTAAATATAATATATTCATTATATGTATAAGTCATATGATGATAAATATATTTTGGTAATTCATAACTATATTATATATATATATATATATATAGTTATGATTGTCTAATAGTAATGCTTGCAGCAATTATTGAGTCTTATAAGTAATAGTGACTTTATTCATTTACTACGATGATAAATGGTACAATGGAATATCATCTCTAAGATCTTGATTGGCGTTTAATGTCTACCTAATGTGCTTATGAAATTATGTAGAAGAGCCATTCATAAGAGTGATAAGGCGGAAATGAATAATCCGTTGACAAGAAAAATGAAATATTTATATCGTCTTGATCTTATTAGATGCTATCACTAAAACTTACTGATCTTAACGTTTCTAATGTCTTTCTGAGAAACACCTTGAGTGATAGATTTGGGTTTAAGTGCTCTCACTAGAAAGGAGATCATCATCATACGCGGAAGAGAAGAGACCATTGAAGATTACAGAGAACGTGTTTGAAGGCTAGTACAGGGGGTCGATCAAGAGGTAAGTATCCTCTACCATCAATTGCTCTTTGAAAGATCATTACCATTTAACCATAACAGTTGGTACTATGAAATAACAAACCCGATATCTTCTTCAAACACTTGAATCTATGTTAATTTATGAATTGAACCCAGTACAATGTGATAGGCTTCTGCATATAAATAACACATTGCAAATCAGTAGATGTATATTTATGTATCAACAGATTGAACTCATATTTATAATAATGAATGTTTAAAAACACACCTATTTGTGGTTTCAATTTAAGACAATATGCAAATTAATGGATGTTAGTTGGCAAGCCACAATAATGTTGCTTACAACAATTATTGTGTCTTATTGAGCTATTATGACTTTACCCTAAAGAATAGACTTCAGGCCAAAATTCCCTTTTGCTAGCACTCAATAAGGATAGGGAGTTTGTGGAGGGAAAGGTTGGTAAATCGATCCATTGATGGACGGTCCCAAGATGGGTGGGACACCTTGAGGGAGTCCAATTTGAGATCGTTCACGCGCCCTTTGCACAGTAAATCTACCATCCAAGGAGGTTAGGAAAGAGGAAGCAAGGTGAAGATCTATTCCAATCAAGAGTAATAAGTCATATCAGATCATGATATTTTTATGCACTAGATGATAATGCATTTGTCTTATTATGAAAATGTTCAATCTGAAATGATTTAATTTAATCATGAACAAAGGAACTATGTGTTTGTTGATAATACATGATGTGTGCAGGTCTTCAAGGAAATTTTACATGTGCAAAATTAAGTGTTGGTAAATACAAATTCTTGATCCTAACTTGTGCAATTTATGTCTCTAATAAGGGGACATTACAAATGTCTTCTCAACGGAAACACCCTTTTCAATGATATCCTCAAATACATTACAACTATGAATTTTAAGTTGGTTCATTAGTTTTATATTGAGATTTTCAACAAAGATATGGACCAACTATTTTTTAGGTATGTGACATGTGCATTTTCTAACCTTACTTCTCCATTTCTGAAAGAAAGAGGTAAATGATTCTCCTTTTTGTTTTTTTGCACATAATTTTGCAAGGGTCATGTCACTTTCAATGTTGTAGGAGAAATCTGCAATTAATTTATCAGCTAGTTCACTCCATGTCCTTATCCCAGGAGGTAGATGTGTGAACCACTCAAGATCTTTTCCCACGAGGCTTCGTGGGAACAATCTCATCAAGTACGTATCCTCAAATGTGACATCCATGCAAGAGCTATGAAACTCTCACACATGCTCTATGGGATCTCCCTTTCCCTTATATTTGTTGAAGTTTGGTATATTAAAATTTTGAGGGAAAGGAAGCATGTATATACTTCAATCAAAGGGATATGGACATAGTTCCTCAATGTACTAAGTTTTCTTTGTCCCAGTCACTTGCATATTGGATATTTGTTGTTGCAATGTTTGATTTTGATGTGATAAAGTGTCCATGGGTGATGGTGAAATGTTTGGTTGGGCTTGTGCATGATGTGTAAATGGATTATCATTTTGTTGACCTACATTGGTGTTTGTGTTGTATGTATTGAGGTGATTGTATGATGAAGATGGATTTTGGTTTTAGAAATTTGATGTGAATGTCAAATTTGGATTATAGTTCGGTTGAGATGGATTTGAATTGGTTTGCTGCAAGTGGGATGTGAGCTTATTATGTGTACTGGTATGATATTGAGATGAATTTGGATTCATTTGTTGGTATTGTGGTATGAAGTTGGGACTTGAATTGATGTGTTGTTGAGATGGAGGTGGATTGATGTTTGGATTTGACCCAAAATACATGTTTATTTTTGGTGTAGTGTTGGTCATTTGGGGTTCTATGTTTGGAATGGTAAGATGGATCCTTTGTGTCTTATTTGTTGGATTTAGATTTGTAATGTTTTGACCTGCAAAGATGTTATTGGCTGATGGTACAATGTTTTGAGATGATGGTGAGGTGAATGGATTAGCAAATGAGGTACCCATGGTGTGAGATGGCATGAAAAATGGACTTTTGGATGAGGGACTTGGTCCATAAGATGATGAAATTTTGTTTTTTTCCCAAATATCAGAGTAGGGGTATACTAACAATTGTCGTGTTATGTGTAGTTCCCCCAAGTGGCATACTAGTGTGTATTTATTGTGAGGTGGGATTGTATAGGGGAAGTGTGGTATGGACATGACCTTGAGTTTGTGTTGTATCATTTGATGGTGACCCTATGATTGTGGAAATGTCAAAACCACCAAGAAGTTTGGCCCCATTTTGAGCAAGTGCCAAAAATTATCTATTAGGATTTACTACTACAAGCTCATCTATGATACGTAATATCCTAGGATCTTGGGAAGTAGTGTCAATTTCTTCTTGAGTGAGTCCTTGTTCCACATCATGTAAAGTAATATTGTCAAAAGATGATTCCATTTGACATTGTGACTTTGGTGGTTGGTTTGAAGATAACCCAAAATTCATGGCGCTAGTAGAATTAAAGTTGAGATCATTTGAGTGATTTGTCTCTTTTTGTTTCCTTTGTGACCTAGTGAGGACCATATAAGACTTGTGAAGTTTTAGATTTTTTATTTTTTCTAATTTTTTTGGTTTTCTGAGATTTTTGGAATGGATGTAAACTAAGAATGAGGATGCAAAATGACAATGAGACTATGCTATGTTTTTGGGATTTTTGGATATTTTAATTTGGATTCCAAAGAAGGATGCTAGGAAAATAATGATGAACCAAGGCAACAAATCTAAATGTCAAGATCTCAAGAAGGAAAAGAACTAAGATGATTATGATGGTTGGATAAAAGTGAACCTAAACTAGACTCATGAGTTTAAGGCTCAACTTGAGGATAAGATAGATGAAAGATGACAAGGTCAAGACACCCAATTATGTGACTATGGTTTGATCAATGGTCTGGTAAGCTTCCTAATTTCAAGACTCAAAGTTGATACTGAATGAACTAATATGAAAAAATGTAAACTAAGAGATGGAAGCTAAGCTAGGGAAATGGTAAAATATGTTGAAAACAAAAGGTAAACTAAACAAGTATTAGGTATCAATGTATGGTCGTTGTCTGAAACAGAACTAAAAGTTGGATGCATAGTTATATCCAAAAAAATTTGAATTTTAATAGATGTAGTGGACAACCCAACACATGTGGTGTTGTAAGTCACAAATGTGGATTAGGATCAAACAATTGTAGTCCAGAACTAGGAAATTGTGGTGCATAGGCAAATGCAGGTTTCTAGCTTTTCTAGGGTTTTCTGACAAATGTGATGTTATATTTGATAGTTGTGGTTCAATTTTCAAAAAATGTGGTGAACTGGTTTTTTACCTAAAATCAATAGTTTCCAAGTGATTTTCTATTTTGGGTAGTTTGTAAATTTGATCATAAAACACAACAAACACTCAAAATGTAGATTTGTTTAATTTGACTCTTTGACTCTTGGATGATAAAGTATTTTTCAAGCTTTCTTCCATAAAAATCGCTAAGCCTTAGCTCAAAAATACTTCAAACAAGTACAACTTAGCTAGTAGTAAAGGTTTATCTATTATCATGGGCTCACCACACATATGTGTTAATACTTATTTTGGGAATGGGTAACTAGGGTATGCCAAGGTCATGTACCACCCTAACACCCCTCGCCTTGAAAGGATGAAATCCAAGCAAGGAACTGCGTCACCTCAACCAGGAACCATTCATGGTGAGTAACTTCACGTGACGATGACATCACGTTGCACCACAACTAGTAGACGACAAAAATGTCTTAGGCTTTTGAAACAATGGTTTGTAGTGGAGGAACTCCTAAGAACACCATGAAATAGTAGCAATGGGAGGCTGAAATATCTAACTCGTGTTCACTCAGGACCACAAAGGCCCACCCCCTATGACACAACTGGATTGATCTCACCTTTCAGTTTTTTCCCTTTTATATAGCATGTTGGAGATACGCACTTGAGGTCGAACCCTAGGGTGAACTCCTAAGAGACCCCCTACAAAAATAAAAAGAGAAAGTTTGTGTTGCTATTTCTTATCACCCAAGAATCACACATAGCATAAGGGGAGAGGATACTTTAGACAATAGTGCCGCTATTTCTCATCACCCAGGAATCACATGTAGCGCAAGGGGAGAGGATACTTTAGAGAAAAATGCATTCAATAACTAATTCACATGCATGCAAGTGCACAAGACATAGAAGACAATTATTATTTTTAAGCACCAATTCCAAGTGTTCATAAATTAAAAATCACAAACACACAAGGGAACCTACAAGAAATTGGATTAGTAGTTTTGTTCAAAGTCTTCTCCCAATGATTGCCACACAGCTAAAAATTAGATCATCAATAATCAAAAAAAGCTCTTCCCTATTGAATGAAAAAGGCATAAAAATGGAAAACATAATTTTATACCCTCTTTTTTCTTGGCAATCAATTATGGTGCACAATCCAATGACTATGGTGTACAAATGTGTCACAAAATCTAATGATTGTGGTTCCAAATAAAATAGATGTGACACAAAAATCCAGACCTAAAACACATAGAATTTTGACAAATGCATCAAATCTAACAACCCAGATAATATAATCTCACTATCAAGTTGTCAGAAAAATTTAATCAAAGCCTTGCAGAATGATAAAAAAATAACAATAATTGAGAAATTTTAAAATTTTCAAAACCACAGTCAAATGTGGTGTCAAAGACAACAAATACGATGTAGAAAACCTCACATGCATCTGACAACAGATGTGACTCATAGAATCATAGATGTGGCTTTATAACAGATGAATACGGTTCCAAATATGACGAATACATTGCAATCTTTGACAATTGTAGTGTTTTATTGGACAATTGTGATGTTCTATAGAACAATTGGGATGCACTTCTTGAAATTCAAAATTTCTCATAATTTACACAAATTTTGGTTAGTTCACGTCAAGTTCACCAAATTTTTGACTAGGAAAATTGAGGGAAAAGAATGAATCATCGATAGCAACCACAAAACCACTTAAACTCAAGCCATAGACACCCTTATCTAGCAATGAAGCACAAGATGACAATAGAAATCAAATAATTAACCAATAATGCCTCAATTTTTAAGCCAAAGTTGATTCTCCTCCATTGCTCTTCTCAATTTTACTTGTTTTCTCTTAGATATATAGTGTGTGAGATATATGATAAGCTCAATGCAGATGTATGATAGCAAGATCTCAAGATGAATCCAATATGAGTGATAGAATTTTTTTGAAGATTATGGTTCTTCAAGATGAATGATATGAGTGGTAGAAAAATTTTGAAGATTGTGGTTCTTCAAGATGAATGCTATGAATGATAGCAAAATCTTGAAGATTGTAGTTAACCTTGGAATGAGGATGATAGCTTGATTTCATAGAAATCCAAATTAGATGGATGGTGAGGATTAAGTGATGGTGTATCATGATCAATGGTGAAGATTGATTAAGAGAACAATAATTAATAAGAATAATTAATTTTTTTAGACTACAGGAATCGGGTAGCCCCCCTATAAATTGTTGTGCGCTTGGTGAGAAAATTTCACGTGACTAGTGACATTGGCGCAATATTCCCTCGAATACCATGGGGATGTGGGAGAAAATACCTTGTGACCTCTTGATTGCAACAAGATGCTTTAGTCAATCAAGCTAGGCCCCTCGCCCCTAATAAGAATAATTAATTATTATGGCATGGGCAAATGAATTAAATGATAGATAGGGATAGATGAATTAAATAATTATAACAATTATTTAATTAATGAGGTGGTGGATGAATAATTAAATAATTAAAATAATTATTTAATTATAGAAGAAATGAGGGAGATAAATAATTAAATAATTAGAAATAACTATTTAATTATAGAAGAAAATATATGATAAATAATTAAATAATTAGAAGCAATTATTTAATTATAGAAGAAAAGAGATGATAGTGAATAATTAAATAAATAACCATTTATTTAATTATAGATGAAAATAAGGTAATCAATGATGTAATTAAATAAATTAAAATTTATTTAATTAATATGAGAAGAATAAAGATAAAGTGAATTAATTAATTAACATAAAATTATTTAATTAATAGAAGAAAGTGGTATTAAGGAATAAGTAAATGATTAAAAAATATTCAATTATGTAGGAAATATGCAAATTAGTGTAAAAATGTTATTCGCATGCTTAAGACATTTTTTTGTGTCTACACAATGGATACAATATATGAGTTATAAATAAATATAAGTGTACACCACAAATAACTCATTTTGCAACATCAATGATGCAACAATTTAAAATAATGGAGAGTCCCTTCCAAGATGTATCAATAATAAAGGTTTGAGAAACCTCAAGTTAGACAAATATATTACATGATTTAATATTAAAATAATTCAAATTTAGTGATATATGCCAAACCATGATATTGAGATTAATGGAGGATGAGAGAGTTTTCAATGTATTGACATTATTAAAATAAAAATTAAGAAACAAACTTGGCAAGAATTTAGAAATTTTATTGAGGATGTAAACAGCTACATATGATATCCATAATTATCCTTTTGAAAAGGCATTGAGAATTTGGAGGTCCATGTGTTATATAAGTGGGTTCCACAACATTTTAAACAATAATAGCACATCCAAAATAATGAGAATCAACACATCTAGTGGGACTAATAAGGTGCAATTAAGTTTAATTATGAAGTTAAAAGAAGATGAGGATGAATCTCATAGACAATGTGAGAAAATTATTTAGAAATTAGAAGAGATTTATAGCATATTTCATATTTCATTTTTTTGTTGATTATATTTTATTAAATTATTTGTCTACCAGTTGGACAATAGACATATTGATACACATTTTTTATTTCTATTTAAAAATTAATAATATAGGTGAGACATCAAGTGATTCTTTTGTTGTAGAGAACATGGGAAGATAGAGGGAGAGAAGAAATATCTCAAGAAATTGTGGGAAGTCTAAGAAGGTATTGAATACACAAGAAAACTGAGAGGGGAGTGAATCGGTTGTACCTTAAAACTTCAAAACCCTCATTAACATTCAGATCCACATTCATTCATTAAACCCTTAAATCTGTTATGATGAATTAGTGTGAAAATAAAATAACATGAATTGAAAACTTAACACCATACACAAGAGAACACTATATTTATGTGGAAAACCCAAGAAGGGAAAAACCACAATGAGGCTTAGCTCACAATATAAGTAATATCAACACCGAATACAATAGGGCTCACTGCCAAAAGGATCACTGCTAAAATAGAAAGGAACATATAGAAGTAATGCTACATAGACAAAAGCATCTCAATGCAATAGAGAATCCACCACAATGACTTCAACACCTTCACAGTCTAATTGAATAATTGTAGCCAACTTCTGCTCACTATATCCAATAAACTAACACATGAAAGCTCACATTGCATTACTCAATTTCACACTCTAACACACTGCACTTTGCATCATTTGCATCTCTTACATCTATCTTATCATCTCTCAACAACTCAACTCATACTTATACCATCTTCAACCTTGAAACTTTCTCCAAGGTTGGCTATGCACCTCAAACGTGTAAATTCAAATTAGGTTGGCATCAAAAAATTCCCTTGGTGGAAAGGAATGAAGGAAAACCACAAAATACCTTATCCAGGACCTAAAACCATCTTCACATGTCATTCCATGCTTCCACAAAAATCTAAGAATCTTTGCATGTAGTGTAAACACTAGGTCAATTGTTACCCATGCAAACACCATTAAAATTTTAAGTACACACTTCCTCAAACCAAAGAATGAATTGTGAACCACACACCGCACTTGAAAATGATCTAGAATACTCCACAAACACCCTGAAATCCAACAAAATCCTTCACAACAATTTCCACTTGAAGAATGTACACACCTAGTACATCCAAACAACTGTCATACACTGTAACTCAAAAAACCATCTTTCGAAGCACCAAACCTCAAACCCTCTTGACTGAGGTAAGCTATCAACATCATCAACACACCTTAAGAATCACAAGACCTGAAACACAACTGCAGAGAAACGCAGAGCAGAAACATTTATCTCAAACACCTTTGTAATGCACAGTCACACATTGGTAAACACAACTTCTTCTATACAATGATCCAGCACACCAACTCTTGAATAGAACATCTATGAACATATCTCACCAACATATTTCAATCACATAGGTAGATCTTCAACCTAGAAGAAATGCGGAGAAAAACTAGAACACAACTTTGTCACCCAGAACACCACTGTAACACATTGTTTCCTCTTTTTATCAAATTTTCTCAAAAGCACTTGGAAACCAAGCACCAAATACACATCCTCATCATATTCATTACTTACTCATCCATATATAAAAGCTTATCAAATCAACACTAGAGGTTGACACCAGCAGCTTTACTAATGACAACATAATGCAACTAATCAAAGCATCAACTACTCACACTCTTGCAATAATCTCAATAGAAATCAATGACAACACAGACTTGTTGACATCAATGATAACACCAACTCCTCATACTTGCAAAAATATCCCCCCTTGTCATTGATGGCAACACAAGATTTGAAAAACCATCAAAGACACAACAGCTCTCAATACCAACACACTGCAACTCTTCCTATTACTTCTCCCCATAAATAACTTATCTTTTACACATTGTTCTCTCTCTCTCTTTGTAGCTTGTTTCTCGCTCCATGAATGTCTTATGAATTTCTCTCCCCCTTAATACTTATTCTTTTTCACATGTTTCTCTCTCCCTCTTTGACATCAATGGCAAAGGACATAATATTTGTATTGTTCATTCTATTCCTTTGACATCAAAAAACTTGCTTACTGCTACTCTACAACATCTTTCCTTTACTGCTTTGAATACTCCCCTTAGGAGCACACACCAAACTATATCAAATCAAAAACTTCTACACAATGACAACATACACTCCTCTAACTACAACAATCATCAATTCCACTACCTACTCCCATGAGAGGTAGCCACCAACATCAGTCCAGAATAAAGAATGAATCTTGAGATCCACTAGACCGATGCATCTCCTTATGCATCTAGTTCAAAGGAGGGGAAATAAACCCGAACTTCTCCCAGAGATACTCAAAAGTATCCTTAGGAAGAAATTTAGTGAATATATTAGCAATCTAATCCTTTGTAGGCACATATTCAAGCTTCACTTCATTCTCCACAACCATCTCTCTCAGAAAGTGATATCTGATTGAAATGTGTTTTTTCCTTGAATGCACCACTGGATTCTTTGAAATGTTTATTGCACTTGTATTGTCACAAAATATATAAATTGGCTCATCATACACTACTTTCATATCCTTCAATGTTTTCCTCATCCACAACACTTGTGTGTAGCAAGATGTTGCTACAATGTACTCAGCCTCTGCAGTAGATAAAGATATTGAATCTTGTTTCTTAATTATCCATGATACCAATCTACATCTAAGAAAGAATGTACCACCACTTGTACTTTTCCTGTCATTAAATAAGCCAACTTAATTTGCATCTGTGTAAGCACTCAAAGTGAAGTTAGTATCCTTTGGATACCACAAGCCATGATCTAGAGTGCCCTTTAAATATTTGAATATCCTCTTCACCACTGGAAAATGTGACTCTCTAGGATCTTCTTGAAATCTAGCCATAAGATAAACTGCATGCATGATATCCAATCTAGTGGCAGTTAGATATAGTAGTCCACCAATCATTTATTTGTACTTGCTCTTATCAGCCTTAGGAGATCCATCATTCTTTCTTAGTTTGCAACCAATAACCATAGGAGTACATACCAATTTAGAGTCTTCCATTTCAAACTTCTTCAACATCTCTTTGGCATAGACATCTCAAATTATTTATGCATCTCTTTTGCAAACTTTTGCGCATAGCTTTATTTCCTCCAAAAATTACATCATCAACATACACAACAACAATCAATATTTGGTCTTTTTTAACCTTAAAGTAAATATTTCTATTTATGGCACCCTAATTGAATCCTTGATGTATCAAATACTTATGTAACCTTGCATACCAAGCTCTAGGAGTTTACTTCAATCCATAAAATTCCTTCTTCAATTTGTAGACCATATTAGGCTTATCTGATATTTGAAATCCTTCTAGTTGTTCCATGTATACCTATTCTTCTAATTATCCATTCAAGAAAGCATACTTCACCTCCATCTCATTCTCAACCATAACTTTAAATGATTTGAATCTATCTAGAGTTTCAAATTTTTCTTTAAGAAAGGTAACCAATGTCATTCTAGAATAATCATCAATAAATAGCATAAAATACTTGTCACCTTGAAGATTTTTAATTCTTGTGGGACCACAAAGATTTGTATGCACCAATTCCAACAATCTGATAGAAGATTGGTCTTTTCCTTTGAAACTTCTTGTTTTCTTTCCAATTTTTCAATCCTTGCAGACGACATTGATAAGCTTTGTAATCTTTAGCAGATCTCTCACTACTTGAACGAGATTCATTCTTACCAAACTACCAACTTAATTTGACATATCCTCCTGTGACACAACCAACTTTCATTAATATGAGTCATGAAACAATGACCATAAACACCCTTGAGCTGATAAACATTTTCATATGTCCTTCCAGCAACAATCACAATTCTAGACCCTTTTATGATGTCACATACATCATCCTAAAAAATAAGATTATATCCTTTGCTACACACTTATCCAACACTCAAGAAGTTATGGCTTAAACCCTTAACATGGTAAACATATTCAGTATTATGTTTTCCATTAAATCTTATTGAACCTAATCCACATGTCTTAGCACCTAAGTAATCACCAAATATAACTAATCCTCCATCATACTTTTAAAGTTTAACGAACTTTCTCTTGTATCCAGTCATATGATTAGAGAAACCATTGTCAATGATCCAGTAGTTCTTATCTTGTATAGCATCAAAAGTAGATACCAAGGTACCTTCAGTATTATCCTTTCTCTCTGGAGGGCATTCCTTCACACATCTTTCAGAGTTAGTAGAAATAGATTCATCTTTTTAAGCCATGAAGAAGAATTCATCATCATCATCATCTTTATAATCAGATTCATCATCAGAAATACTTGTATCCTCTCTAACATAGTACCTTTTCTTAATCATATTACCTTTGTTCTCTTTTTTTTTCATTCACAACTTTTTTTGGACATCTTGAAGCATAGTGACCTATCTTTCCACAACTAAAGCATTTGAAAGGTAACTTAACTTTGTACTTGCTATTACCCCTTCTCATCCTTCTTACAAAGTTATCCTCTACATCATCAAGATCTTCCTAATCTAGTTCTTCAATCTTCTCTATTTTTGTAGCCTTAAAAGCAATCTCTACTTTTGCACCATTGTTAGTACCAAATTCTCTCATTTCAAATGCAGTTAAAGAGCCATATAATTTATCTCTAGTATAGTGATCTAGATTTTGAGATTCCTCAATAGCAGCAACCTTATAACTGTAAGTTTTAGGAAGGGTTCTAAGAATTTTCTTTACCACTTTTAATTCTTTGAATTTTCCACCAAGACCTTTGATAGAGCTGACTACTTCATCTACCCTCTACATATAGCCTGTGATATTTTCATCTTCAAACATTTGCAAGTTCTCAAATGTGGTCTTTAAATTATGCATCTTAGCTTGTTTGACCATATCATCTACTTCATAGATACTTTCCAACTTTTCCCAAATTGCTTTACCAATTTTTCGATTCATAACCTTCACTAATTCAGAATTTGTAAGACTACTCAAGACAGCATACCTTTCTTTACTATTGCTTTCATATGCCTTGAGTTTATCTTTAGTTCTCAGACCATTTGTAGGCATAGTATATCTATCCTTAATAGATTTCCAAACATCATATCCCAGATTCTCCAAAAATCCTTCCATCCTAATTTTCCAGAATGCATAGTTTGTTCCATCAAATATAGGGATCTCCTTCTTGTGTGCCATCCCAGATCTATGTTCAGTGGTTAAGCTTTTCTCCAAGGAA
The DNA here is from genome assembly GCA_007258455.2 of Sequoia sempervirens. Taxonomy (NCBI): domain Eukaryota; kingdom Viridiplantae; phylum Streptophyta; class Pinopsida; order Cupressales; family Cupressaceae; genus Sequoia; species Sequoia sempervirens. The sequence goes on from VDFB02000003.1 coordinate 1,504,226, forward strand.
CCTTTCTCTGATACCAATTTTTGAATGCACAAGATAACTGAGAAGGGGGTGAAACAGTTGTACCTTAAAACTTTAAAACCCTCATTAACATTCAGATCCACATTCATTCATTAAACCCTTAAATTTTCTATGATGAATTAGTGTGAATAAAATAATAGGAATTGAAAACAACTTAACACCATACACAAGAGAAAACTATATTTACGTGGAAAACCCAAGAAGGGAAAAACCATGATAAGGATTAGCTCACAATATAAGTAATGTCAACATCAAATACAATAGGGCTCACTGTTAGAGGGATCACTACCCAAAGAATAAAGGCTCACTACCAAAAGGCTCATTTCCATAATAGAAAGGAAGATAGAGAAGGAATGCTACACAGAGCAAAGCATATCAATGCAATAGAGAATCCACCACAATGACTTCAACACCTTCACAATCTAATTGAAGGATAGTAGCCACCTTCTACTCAATGTATCTAGTAAACTAACACATGAAAGCTCACACTGAATTACTCAATCTCACACTCTAACACATTGCACTTCACATCATTCACATCTCTTACACTTATATTATCATCTCTCAACAAATCAACTCATACTTATATTGTCTTCAACCTTGAAACCTTCTCCAAGGTTGGTTATGTACCTCAAATGTGAAAATTCAAATTAGTTCAGCACCAAAACATTCCTACAGTAGAAAGGAATGAAGGTGGACCACAAAATACCTTAGCTAGGACCCAAAACCATCTTCACATGTCACACCACACTTCCACAAAAAACTAAGAATCTTCCCATGTAGTGTAAACACTAGGTCATTTGTTACCCATACAAACACCATTAAAATTTTAAGTACAGGCTTCCTCAAACCAAAAGATGACTTGTGAACCACACACCATGCTTAAACATGATCTAGAATACTCCACAAATACTTTGAAATCCAACTAACTCCTTCACAACAATTTCCACCTAAATAATGTACACACCCAGGACACCTAGACAATTGTCATACATTGTAACTCAAAAAACCTTCTTCCAAAGCACCAAACCTCAAACCCTCTTGACTGAGGTAAACTACCAACATTATCAACACACCTTTAGAATCACAAGACCTGAAACACAACTACAGAGAAATGCGGAGAAAAAACATTTATCTCAAACACCTCTACAATACACAGTCACACACTAGTGAACACTGTTAGAGTAAAGGTTTTAATTTAATCATGTTGGTTAAATTACCTTTATTCCTCTCTTAAGATTTCACTTTAGTTTGCATTTTGTGACATTTAATAATTATATTAATTATTAAATGTCTACCTATTAGGGTTTCTTTTAGGGTTGCACAATATCCTTTTATAAGGATTCATCATTGTAGTTTATCTTTCTCTCGGATGAATACATTTTTCAGCTTTCAGAGCACCCTTGCTTATTTGTCTCCATCTCTTCTTTCCGTGACAGGTTATTTGCATGCAGGTGATCTTCGGGGTCTGTGAAGTTGGCTTTCTCAACTTCTACATGGTATCAGAGCTCCAGACCTGCTGCTTCCTGTTCGTCTTCTGAAGAATTTGGAGCTTCGAGGGTTTGATAGGGCTTTCAGAAGTTTTCGGCTGATTTTTTGAGGATCTGGGTAACTCCATTTTTTGGGTGCATTTTGGGCCCAAACGGACCTCGCCGTTGGATTCGTAGCCCCTGAAAACCTACATTTTCATATAAGGCAAGCCCAGTTTGGCTACAGTTGATCTAGGAAGCAATTTTTTTTTTTGCCCCAAGGCCGTACGGCCCCAGGGCACGCAGATCGAGGCAGAAAATTTAAAAAAAATCAATTTTTTATTGATTTTTTAAAGTTTTTTTAAAAAAAATTTGTGCCGCCAGTGTTAAACCCGAGCGCCGCCGGTCCGCCACCGGGCGGCCACCCGGGCGCCACCGGGCCGGGCAGAGCCACCGATTCGCCGCCGGTGGGCTGTGCAGCTCCCGTGGGCTTACCTCGGCTGGCCCCAAGTCACGTGGGTGACCGACACCCTGCCGACAGCCCCCGAGGGCTTACCCTGCAAGCAGCAGGGTCACATGCACAACCAGGGGTCGTGAGCCCAGCACCTTGCCGCCAGCCCCCTAGTCGTCCATATGACTAGGGGCCGAAGATCTTAGCCCTTGAGGGCTGTGCAATTTTTAAAAAAAAACCTTTTGAGCAACTTGCACAAAATCGGGCATAACTTGGGCATTTTAGCTCGGTTTTTCGAATGGAAATAGGCGTTGGAAAGCTGGTTCCGAGTCTGATCTAATTGATGGAGGATATTTTTCTGATTTTTCCGTTTTGCAGTCTTTTTTTCCATTCAAAGTCAGAACAAATGTTTTGCACTCCCGGAGCCATATCTTTTGCATACGGACTCCATTTTTTGCAAACAAATAGGCTTTGGAAAGGTGTTTCTGTGCTCTTTCTAGATCTATCATTTATTTTTCCAGAATCTTCCCCAGGTACTTTTAATTCAGTTTTTTGTGTTTTCACACATCTATCAATTACTTGGACATTTTGGCACCTGGAAATGATCTATTTGCATGGGATGGCTTTATTTGATCTGGTTTATCAGTATTGAGGTCATTTTTCTCAGTTTTTTGTAATTTGAAGAGTTATCATGGGTTTTTCTACTCACCCTTCAGTTGTATTTCTGGAACGGGGTAATTATGAGTCATGGGCAAAGGGTATACTTACACATTGTAGGTGGCTTAATATTTTGCCTTATTTGTATGATCTCATACCTGCACCAGCAACTTTAGAGGGAAAACTAGCTTGGGATATTATTAGAAATCACATAGTAGGAGTTATTTTGTCTAGTGTTGATTCTGACACTGTGTGGGCTATATCGGGCATTAATTGTCCTCACTCACTTTGGACACGTCTTTGGGAGATCTATGGAGACCCCAGTCTTTCTCCATTCCCAGAGGATCCTGCTTCAGATTCTCTTGTACCCATTGGTTGGAGAGAGAACACACCCTTTGATCATGATACTTTAAAGGAACTTCAGTATTTAGACACCCTTATATATTCTGATGGATCAGAGGATCATCTCACAGTTCCTACTCTTCAGACTGAGATTATACTTGTATCAACATTTTCTCCTGTTGTTCTTGATCAGTTTGATATTGCCTCTTCTTTGGCTCCTATTGATTCAGCTAAGCAGGACATCATACATCTTTCAGACATGGCTACTTGGGATTCTTATCTTGCAGACATTTCGTCTTTGTTTGTAGAGTCCTATATTGCAGATTTGGAGGATTACTTTGAGGATTTTCAGCTCCTCTTTATTGACAGCCATATTCCAGCTATTAGCCCACCATCATCTGTGCATTCAGAGGTTGCAGTTTTTGAGTCTTCAGTTCAGTTTGGATTTGACATCTTTTGTTTCAGTTCAGACAGAGAGATTCTTCAGCATCCTATTATGGCACACATCTTGAGACAGATTGATTCTTCTCTCTTCACAGGGTTTCTTCATCTTCGTCCTTTGGATCCATTTCTTCCCAAGGGGAGGAATATTATATGCCGCTTCAGGATCTCTTTCTGGATTCTACCTCAGGCATCCATATGTGCGACAGGAGTTTCTTCATTGTGGGGGGGCCTTCTAGTCTCTTTCTTTTTCTCCTATGGAGACCATTGTACATGTACTTATATGATAGAAGCTATCTATGGGGGGTCTTATGTTATCCACCTCCTATCCTTCTGTTATTAGTGCATTTATTTCTTTCATCTCTTTTTGGAGTAGAGTTTTTCCCATGAGGTTTTCTCTATTTCTCCACTTTACAGAGATTTGGTTGTAATTGGGTACCTTATCTTGGCCTTGTTGCCGGGACCCAAGTTTACTTTCTTGCATTGTAGTTACCTTTGCTTTCTTGCATATGTTTGTAGCTGCACTTTTGCTCATCTTAAGGGGGGGTGTTAGAGTAAAGGTTTTAATTTAATCATGTTGGTTAAATTACCTTTATTCCTCTCTTAAGATTTCACTTTAGTTTGCATTTTGTGACATTTAATAATTATATTAATTATTAAATGTCTACCTATTAGGGTTTCTTTTAGGGTTGCACAATATCCTTTTATAAGGATTCATCATTGTAGTTTATCTTTCTCTCGGATGAATACATTTTTCAGCTTTCAGAGCACCCTTGCTTGTTTGTCTCCATCTCTTCTTTCTGTGACAGGTTATTTGCATGCAGGTGATCTTCGGGGTCTGTGAAGTTGGCTTTCTCAACTTCTACAAACACAACTTCTTCTATACAATGATCCAACACCTAAAATATTGAATACAACATCTATGAACATATCTCACCAACATATCTAAATCACACAGGTAGATCTTTAACCTAGAAGAAATGCGGAGCAAAACTAGAACACAACTTTGTCACCCAAAACACCACTACAACACATTGCTTCCTCTTTTTATCAAATTTTCTCAAAAGAACTTGGAAACCAAGCACTAGAGAGACATCCTCATCATCTTCATTACTTACTCATTCATAGAAAAAAATTTATCAAAGAAACACTAGATGTTGACACTAGTAGCTTTAGTAATGACAACATAATGTAACTAATCAAAGCTTCAACTGCTCACACTCTTGCAATAATCTCAATAGACATCAATGACAACACAAGCTTGTTGAAATCAATGACAACACCAACTGCTCATACTTGTATTAGAAGAGTTTGTCTAAATCCAAAGGAAGGTTGGAGTGTTTACTTTGTGGGATGAATATGACACTTGAAGAATGAATGTTGGCCTTGAAAAGGAAAACAAGGAGATGGACAACAAGAAAATAATAAGAAAGAAAATGTAGCAGATGATGTGTTTCAAGATTATTTAAACCTTTCATTAGATAATATTATTAATTCTTTGGTGTTAGACTTAGGGGCTTCATTTCATGCCACACCTCATAGGAAATATTTTCAATACTATGTTCAATGTTGAAACATAGAAAAAGGTGATCCTAAGTCTAATACAAAGAACCTAGGGTCAAATTTTCCTTTTTCTAGAGATCCATTTAGGATGCAATTCAACAAGGCGATTAGATTGAATTTCAACCATGAAGGTGAGCCAATCAAACCTAGATTTGCATCTTTTTAAGTCTTGTAAATAGATTGGAATTGATTTAACTTGATTAACCTAATTAGGCTATGTGACCTAATATGAAAATACCAACTTTTGACAATTGAAAAACTATAACAAAAATTTGCAAGCAGATTTAGGAAAGGCATAACTCTATGCACCTACCTTGTAAATTTGAAGATGGTCTAAATAGGAGGAAAGAGTCACTCAAGGGAATATATGTCCTTGTAGGGGTTTTCTAGATCTATTTTCATAGTCCTTTGATGTCGGATCTGAGTTTCTCAATTCCACCTACAAATTTATCAGATCAATGTTGGATAATTATATAGGTGAGTTTTCATGTCTTGTCAAGGTGTAGGGATTTGAATGCAACAATAGAAAATGGATCTTCAAGCTTCCTTCAATATCCTCTAAAGTTGAAACTTGCACATTCAAAGAGAGAGAAAGGGTTGTGTCATTTAGGGGATTGCCTTAGTCAAACCCCATGTTAGTGTTTCCACTTCCACAATGGCAATGTTAATGATAGGAAGGAATGATGAATTAATAAAGTGTTGCAACTCACTACCCTTCAATGGCTTCCTTGAAGGACTGAAGTCATGCACTTCACCTCAAGGTCTTGGATCTTGCTTGAATTGCTTTAATTTCTTGAATTTATTGGAGACCTACAAAAGGGTTAGCCTTCACAAACAATGATAACATGAACATACATGAACTCATATAGGATTTGGCATGATGCCTGGATCTTGAATTACTGCAATAAATCTCTAAAATGTTGCTCTTGACTTTCTTGATAGTGATATTGACAATAATTCTTTCTCTTAGTTTTTTGTTCTTGCTAGATAGATCTTGTTAGATTTTAAATTATGCAATAACTAGGTATTTATAGGTATTTATTCAATTTTTCACAAATTAGATCTTGATAGCTGACATTTGAAACCTGAATTGGAAATGATAAAATTTCAACACCATCATATTCAAATTTGGGACCAAGTAGAATAGAGGGACACTATCACCATAGGTCATCTCTATCCTTTCCCTATTTTCCAAAAATTAAGGTGTCGAGGGAAAAGTATCAGATGAATGCATTTTTTTTCCACTTACATTTTTTCATAAATTGTTAAAAATAGGTCATATAATGCATAATTCAAGAAATTAGGTACTTCATCAAGTCCAATAATTTAAGGAGGATCAAAACATAGTGTGAAATTGTCAAGGGTGATAATTTTTTATGCTACAAATGTAATTTTGGATAAGTTTATTTAGGTTATGATGAACCATGTAAAATTGTTGGAAAAGGTAAGCTTTGATTAGATTAAAGTCAAGAAGCACCCTTACCCATTTACAAAAGAGTAGTATAGGGGCACTCATGAGACATGAGACACCTGAAAAGTAAAAAAGAGCAGCTATGCAAAGACCAGCAAAAATAAGAAAAAGTAAAACACAGGGGAGAACTAGCCAGGGACTAGACTAGCTACTAGTCACCCAACAACTTGAGGCCATTAATGTCCTGCCATTCATTAGCCAAAAATCATAGTTTCTCTTCAAAGGACAAGTGATTCTTTTGTGCAGATTGATCCTCTTGAGTATTGGGTGAAGTAGAACTACCCCCTTTATTACCCTTCTTCTTTGAGTGCACAGCATCTTGACAATCATCCCCAACCCTTTTTTCATGGTTGTTGTGGAGCTCATGTTGGAACACCTAAATGGTGACTACGGTGTTCTTGACCATCTCCTTGTTATAATCCATAATTTCTTGCAAGCACTTGAGAGTTTTATCCTAATTGCTACACATGGTAGCCACCTCCTTGTAAGGAAGCTAAGGTAGCAAAACAACTTCCTACATTAATCTTGAGAGGAGAATAATACAAAAATCTTACAGATCTTTAACAGTTACCAAAACTTAAACATAAATAAACATAAGTATCATGCATACCACGACATAATGATTTACGTGGGGAAAACCATTTCGGGAGAAAAACCCCACACTCCAAAATCCTCCCAATATATTATTCAGTAAATCACAAACATTGCAATATACGTGCAAAGAAATATTCTCATAGGAGTATCACCACTCAGAGATCAAGAGACAACATGACTGCTATCAAACTCTTAGAATACATCATTGTCTCTCTCTATCATATCCATAATGCAGCACCCTCATAAAATAGGGTTACATTCTAGGGCAAGACAGGCCAACAAAATATCCACCATTAGATCTAAAACCTAATAATTAATGGTCTAGATTTACAATGTATCATTTATCTAATATATGTCGGCCATTTTAGAAGTTTCCTGAAAAAATTAACATGCTCAAATTTCGCTATGTGCTTCCATTGTATACACCTATTGGTGTAACTAGGAAACATATATAAATATATATACATCCTATCAACAATAAATTGCATATAATTGCAAGGTTGAGACAAAATTTCCCAAGAAATCTCCCACTTGTCTAACACCTTGCAAGAGCAACATGAGGGTGTAAACATCATCTCTTTAATTGCTAGGGACCAAAAGGCCCATAGTCTCTGAACTTCTTTGTGCTCACAAGCTTAGTTAAAGAATCAGAAACATTCATCAAAGTCTCTAACTTAACCAACTTCAACCTGTCATCTTCGACCATATCTCTAACAAAATGATATTGTACATCAATGTGCTTGGTCCTAGCATGAAATATCGGGTTCTTGGCTAGACATATCACACTCTAACTATCACAATAAATTATCATTGCACCTTGTTTTATTCCAATATTTGAACATGGTATCTTAAGCCAAATGGATTCTTTACAAGCATGAGTAGTTGCCATATACTCTGCTTCAATAGTGGACAAAGCAACCATAGCCTATCACTTACTCATCAGACTAATTGCACCACCAAATAAAGTAAACACATAAGAACTAGTGGATTTTCTGCTATCAACATCACCCACCCAGTCTGAATCCACATAACCATGAATATCAAGGGAAATCTCATCTTCAGTCATATTACTATGATAACATAAGGAATAGTCTGAGGTACCCCACAAATTTTTTAAGACTTTTTTAACTGCATCCGATTGAACTCTACCAAGATTAGACATATCTCTGGAAAGAACTCCCACTGCTTGGGCAATGTCTGGTCTAGTACAAACCATAGCTTACATCAAACTTCCAATTGCACTCTAGTAAGGCACACTTCTCATGTCTTCCATATCTAATGGAGATGTTGGACAATCTGAAATAGAGAACTTTGTTCCAACTGAAATAGGAACACACAATGGTCTACAATCCTGCATATCAAACCTTTGTAAAATTGAATTCACATACTTACTTTGGCCAACCCATAGCTTTATGTTCACTCTATCTCTTTTAATTTCCATCCCAAGAATGTGTTTAGCTACACCAAGATATTTTATTTCAAATTTAGCAGCAAGTTGAGATTTTAGTTTTGAAATCATACCTTTCCCTCTACCAATAAATAACATATCATCAACATATAATGCAATAAAAAGGAAATGATCACCATCAGTTTTATAATAAACACAATGATCTAATTTAGAATTCTCAAATCCCAAACTCAACACATATGTATCAAATTTCTAGTACCACATCCTAGGACTTTGTTTTAATCCATACAAATATTTCTTCAATTTGCAAACCAAATTAATTTTACCTTTCACCAAGTAGTGCTCTAGCTGTGTCATATAATATCCTCCTCCAAATCACTATGAAGGAAAGAATTTTTCACATCCATTTTCTCAACCTCTAAATTATAAGCAATAGTAATACCATCCAAAAATCTAATGGATGTCATTTTTTCAACAAGAGATAATATCTCACCATAATCAACACCCTCAAGTTGAGAATAACCTTTCGCAACTGACCTTTCCTTGTACTTTTCAATACCTCGATCTGAACCAATATTTTTCTTGAACACCCATTTACAACCAATAGGTTTTTGTCCTTCAGGAAATGGTACAAGATCCCGTGTATCATTCTTTTTCAAAGATGTCATTTCTTCACCCATAACAATCTTCCAAGATTCTGCATCATTCATACCTAGTGCCTCTTCTACAGATCTGGGTTCATCCATGTTAGTATTCAAAGCAAAAATACATCTCCAATCATCAGGTGAATACCTTTCAAGTGGTTTTCTATGTCTTGTAGACCTATGAACAAGTTGACTTGGAGGTTCTTCCTCCTCTTCTGAAGATCTAGAGCTAAATGAGCTCTCCTCAACTTCTTTTCTATCCTTGGGCCTCGATTCAACTTTCTCAAGTGTAGGAGGAAATTGCATCACATCATCCTGTTTACTATGTTTTTTCTAGAATGTAACAAAAGAAGGCTTAGTTTCTATAAAAATCACACTTCTACTATGTATTACCTTTTGTGCAATAGGATCCCAAAGCTTGTATCCTTTCACACCATAACTATATCTGATGAAGATACATTTCACAGTCTTATTCTCCAACTTTGTTGGCTTCTCCTTTGGCACATGTGCATATGCCTTGCAACCAAAAACTCTAAGATGTCTCAATGAAGGCTTGCAACCCAACCATGCCTCTATAGGCATCTTATCAACAAGAGTATCATGTAGGATACATGTTAATCAAGTAACAGGCAATGGCAATAGCTTCAGCCTAAAACCTTTGTTTTGACAAACACCGCTCAACATACTCCTAGCCTTCTCCCTCAATGTCCTATTCATTCATTCTGCAACTCCATTCTGTTCTGGAGAATACAGAGTTGTATTATCTATATGAATACCACAATCTTTACATAATCTATCAAAATCATTAGAGAAAAATTCACGAACATTATATGTCCTTAAACATTTTATTTTATTTCTATTCTGCAACTCAACCATTGCTTTAAATTCTTTAAATCAATTGAAAACTTCAAATTTACACTTTAGAAAATATACCTGTGTCCTACTATAATCATCAATAAACTAAACATAATATGTGGATTTACCAATCGAAGGAGCATCTACAGGACCAAACACATTAGAATGAATAAGATCCAATACACCACAAGATTTATGAGAACTCGAGTAAAACTGAACATAGGTCTTTTTTTCATAAATGAAATGCTCACATAAATCAAATTCAAGATTGCAATCAAATAGACCTTCAACAAGGATTTTATTTTTCAAGGTCCTTAGACCCTTTTCTCCAATGTGGCCAAGTCTTTGGTGCCATAACATGGTTTTCTCTATAGGTAACTTTGTCTCATAGCACCCTTGGGTACCCAAAATCCATGACCATCTGTTGAAGGTGAAACTCTCACTTCTTCCATAGACTTTCTTTTCACCGAAGTACTATTGCACTCAACAGTGCATGCATCTAGCTTATATAATGTGTCATTTGACACCTCTAGCAATCACCATAGCACCTCTAACCATCTTGCATCTTGCATCAGAAAATACTACCTACACACCTACATCTATTAGTTTGCTCACAAATAGCAAATTTCATGCTAATCCAAGGATACACAAAACACCATTAATCCTTTTTAATCTACCATCAGGAAACTTGATTTTAACTTTACCACGACCAACAATGTCTAAATGAGAATCATCACCCAAGTACACCTTACCTCCATCAAATTCTTCATATTCAGAAAAAAAAAAATCTATATTAAAGGTCATATGGAAAGATGCACCTAAGTCAATTAACCATGCATCATTACCTACATGAGTTGCCAAAGCTGCAATGAATACGTCGCCATCTTCCTTCTCAGACTCAAAATAAAAATCAAATTTCTTCTTTTTCTTCTTCTATTCTTCTTTGCATTCCTTATGAATATGTCCAGGCTTACCACAATTCTACCAAATAACTTTGGACTTTCCAAGAGATTTAATCTCCCCCTAGACTTGGATTTGTCATGCTTCTCATTCTTCTTACCTTTTTCCTTAGGTCTTCCATGAATATTTAGGGCCTCCTTGGTAGTGATGGATACCTTCCTCCTCATCTCTTCAGAAAACAAAGAACCTACCACATCTTTAGTCTTCAATATAATAGAAGTACTCCCAATAGCCATAACAAGAGAATCCCACAAATTAGGAAAAGAACAAAGCAAGATCTGACATTTCTCCTCCTCATCCATTTTGACACCAATTGATTCCAATTGAGCCACCGGCATATTGAATGCCTCCAAGTAGTCTTCGATTTGTCCACCCTCTTCCATTAATACAATTTCTTCCTCAAGAAAATCTTGTTCACTAAAGATTTGGCTTGATACATCTCACCAAGCTCCTTCCATAGTTTTTGTGCAGAGGTCTCCTCATGGACATTAATTAAAATAGAGTCTGCCAAGAAAAATCTAATTACACCCTTTGCTTTATGGTCCATAACATCATATTGAGCTACCTGAGTAGGATTTGCAGGCGTTGAAACATTCTCATCAACAACATCCCATAGATCTTGATCTATTAACAAATTCTCCATTTTTAGCTTCCACATCTCAAAATTATTTCTAGAAAATTTCTCCACCACTATTCTCCCTAATGAACTTTCCACCTAAAAATTTCTGCAACAATATCACAAATTTTCTTATACATAAGCTCCCACTCAAACCTGGATTAGTTAAAAAAACCCAACAACCCACAACTGAAACCAAAGGTGATCAAGCTTTGATGCTACTTCTAAGGAAGCTAAGGTAGCGGAACAACTTCCTACACTAATCTTGAGAGGAGAATAATGCAAAACTTTTACATATCTTTAACAATTACCAAAACTTAAATAGAAATAAACATAAATATCATGCATACCACGACATAGTGACTTACGTCGGGAAATCCCTTTCGAGAGAAAAACCTCACACTCCAAAATTTTCCCAATATATTATTCAGTAAATCATAAAGATTACAATATACTTGCAGAGAAAGCTTCTCATAGGAGTATCACCATTCAGAGATCAAGAGACAACATGACTGCTATCAGAATCTCAGAATACATCATTGTCTCTCTCTGTTGTAGGTGCAATGCATCACCCTCATAAAATAGGGTTACATTCTAGGGCAAGACAAGGCAAAAAAATATCCACCATTAGATCTAAAACCTAATAATTAATGGTCTAGATTTACAATGTATCATTTATCTAATCTATGTCAGGCATTTTAGAAGTTTCCTGAAAAAGTTAACACACTCACATTTCACTCTATGCTTCCATTGTGTACACCTATAGGTGTAACTAGGAAACATATATATAAATATGTATATATGCATCCTATCAACAATAAACTGCATATAATTGCAAGGTTGAGACACATTTTCCCAACACTCCTACAACTTCTCCCTCTCCTCCTTGGTACCAACCACCACCCTAATCTCATCCACTTCATTATCCCAATTGGCCCACTTGTCAAAGGAATTGGCAAGGGAAGACAAAAAGGCCCAATGACCTTCATCATCCACCTCACCTAGCCATGTCTCCTTCTGATTAAACACCTTTTCCTCCAAAAGTTGAATTTTTTTCTTGGTCATGATAATTTGGGCAAGCAAAAATTTTAGGATGTCATTTTGGACATTCACGGCCTCAATCAGGTCATTAATTTTAAGATTCGGGGGGCATAATTTTTGTAACCAACATCTTCATCCAACTAAGGTTCTTTAGGAGGCTTATCCAAATTCACACAAACAGTAGGGGGATCTGAGGGGCTAGGAGGGTTATTGGATGGGGGGATTTGGAGATCTCAGAGAAATCCTCATGAATAGGGGAACTAGAAAGGGATTCATCTGATGTGGGGTTCCGGGATTAATCATTTGAGTTATCAGTATTAGAAATGAAAATTTGAGTGGAGTTTAAAAATGAAACACTTTTTTTAGAACCATCTTAAGCCCTAGTGTAATTATTTGAGAGGAGGATGGCATCAAATCTAGGCCAGAGGTAGATGGACCCTCCAAGGGTTTAACAAAGTCACAAATCACAAGAGGGTTTTTCTTAGTAGAGGCCAGAGAAGGGGAAAGGACCACCTAAAATGGACTAGTTGGTAAATCAACCCCTAGTGAAGGGGTAAATTCTTCCCTTTATCCTGGACAACCTTAATATATTTCTCTAGGGAAAACATAATCCAAAATGTGAAGTTTATTTAACATTGTAACAAAAATAATTTACCATTGGAAATACGTGGGTATGAAAATGTTTAAACCTACCTTCCAAGGTTAGATAGTGCATCAAAACTTTCACCATTCTTCTCCACACCACTGAGAGGTTATCTATGTTAAATCCATTCTGCAGTCAATTGACCTTTTCCCATTCAAAATATTTCCATCTCCTAAAAAGGTAAGTTACAGATAAAATTATAGAATGGAAACCAATGGTTGCTAAAAATAGGTGAGGCATTTTCCTGCTTTGAAAATAAATATAATTCCAATAGGTTAATTGGAGGTGAAGGTTGTACAGTTATATTTATTGAAAATTTGTGAAATTTCACTAAAGGATCATTGATAATAGAAAAAGGGGAGAAGGAAAGTATGTTGTATTTATGTATTGGTAATTCTAACTTTACCATTTCCTTAGCTTCTACATGAGAAAGTACAACATTGTGGAATCATAGGCTCAGGCACATTAGTGAGAAGGGAATTAAAATTCTCCATTCATGGAATTTGTTATCAAGTTCGAAGCATGCTAATTTGGATTTTTGTGAGAACTATATTTATGGAAAATAGAAGAGTTCAAATTTCTCAAATTTGGGAAGGAAAATAAGAGTGAAAAGTTAGAGTTTGTGCACTCAAATGTATGGGGACCAACTCAAGTATCATCTCTTGGTGGCTCTTATTATTATGTTAATTTTATTATGATG
>VDFB02000003.1:1518198-1582857 GCA_007258455.2 Sequoia sempervirens
AATGGGAGAGAGATAGATGGAGTGAGAGAGAGAGAGATGGAGTGGGAGAGAGAGGGAGAGGGAGAGGGGATGGGAGGGAGAGGCTTGAGAGAGAGATACTTGAGATTTGGAGAAGGGGTAGGAGGGAGATACTTGAGAGAGAGAGAGAGAGGGAGAGAGATTGGGAGGGAGAGACCTGAGAGAGAGAGGGAGAGAGAGAGAGTGGGAGAGAGATAGAGGAGTGAGAGAGAGAGAGAGTGGGAGAGAGAGAGAGAGGGAGGGAGATACCTAAGAGAGAGTGGGAGAGAGAGAGAGAGAGAGAGGAGAGATATAGAGGGAGTGGGAGAGAGAGGGAGTGGGAGAGGAAATAGATAGAGTGAGTAGAGACCTAAGAGAGGGAGAGGGTAGGAGGGAGAGACTTGAGAGAGAGAGACAGAGAGAAAGATAATAACCTAAGAGAGGGAGATGGAGTGAGAGAAAAAAAGACCATAGGGGGAGAGAGAGAAGGAAAGTGAGAAAGGGGGTTGGAGTGAGATAGATTTATCTAGGTAGGGTGGGAGGGAACGAGACCTGAGAGAGGGGATTGGAGTGAGAGAGAGTAGTCTAGGTAGCGTAAGAGGGAGTGAGACCAAAGAGAGAGAGACTTCAGAGGGATAGAGAGTTATCTAGTTAGGGTAATGAGGTTGAGATTGTATGAAAGGTAAAACCTCAATTATCCATCTATGATCATAAACTATGCACTCTTAGCATTATCAGAGTGGTCAACCAAAGAGAGGGGAAAGTTACATTTTATTCAAAGCAGGTCATTTGGCGCTCACCAAATGACACATCCCATTTGGCACATGCCAAATTTGGCACTCGCCAAATGTGATGTGCCATTTGGTGAGCGCGAAATTTGGCGCTCGCCAAATGACCTACTTTGGACGAGTGAATTAACAGGATTTTCCAAATTTCCTCATATTTTTGTCAGTGCTCCTCGTCATGTTTACACGTCTTTCAATGCAAGTTTATAAAAAAATCATGATAGTGTTAACCTCTCTCTTAGCTATCTAAATATATAATTATTTTTTCATTTTGATTTAGTTAAGGTTTTGATCCATAGCTTCTATTATAAATTCCTCCGTTTTTGGTCAAAAACCAACATGTGATAGTTTTAGGATAGATTTTTACTCATTCATCGAAAAGTGAAACAAATTACATTTTTTGAAACTAGGATCCATTCTACACATGAAAAAAAATCAATTTTTGATTAGTTTTCAAAAAATTTAGGGGGGAGCATGCTCAAATTTTAGCTTTTCAGGATGTGTCCACTTTCAAAATTCATAAAATATTATATATTCATTAAAAAAAAAATTGAAAAGAATGAGGATAAACTACATGGTGTTAGCTAATTTTTCATTGTTCATATTTTTGAAATTCTAAAAAAAAAGTTAATCAAAAAGGGGGGAGCCCTCAAGCGCTATGCTATTTTTTTTTAAAACAAGACATTTCCCCCACCCTTTTGAGACCCTTAATATTCATTAATTTCAAAAATAATTAGTAGCTTAGACACTAGACTCAGAGCACTTCAACTTTTGTTCTTGCTGCATATTGAAATATTGAGTATAACTATCTTCATTTTCTCATGCAAATAAGATTTTGTTGATTTCAAAAAAAAGTGGCATCTTAAGAGCCAAAATTGTGTCACATATCCATGCACTTACCCATATACATCCATTAACCTGTATCCATAACACTAATGACAACAACAATTAGTTGATAACCAATTGACCAGTTAAAATCAATGACAACACCTTCAATCTTTCAATTCTTGCAACAAAGGGCACTAATGGTCATTGTTTTATAAATTAGATTAATGAAATATGGCTATGGCATAGAAGAATGTGTCACATCAATTTTCATAACTTAGTAAAAATTAGTTCAATTCAAGCTGTAAGATATTTGCCAAAGATTATAAAGCCTATCAATGTTGTCTGTAAGGAATGTCAAATTGGAAAGCAAGCAAGAATAATCTTCAAAGTCAAAGAACAATCTACTATTGAAATGTTCGAATTAGTGCATATAGATCTTTGTGGTCCTACAAGAGTAAGAAGTCTTCAAGGTGACAAGTATTTCATGCTATTGATTGATGATTATTCTAGAATGGCATGGGTTACTTTTCTTAAAGAAAAATCAAAAGCCCTAGACAAGTTTAAATCATTTAAAGTTATGGTTGAGAATGAAATGGATATGAAAATCAAATGTTTGAGGTCTGATAGAGGTGGAGTTCACCTCCAATGATTTTACCATCTTTTATGAGAATCATGGCATAAAAAGGAACTTGTCTGCTCCTAGGACTCCTTTGCATGGAGTGGTTGAAAGAAAGAATAGGACTATTCAAGAAGCTGCAAGAACAATGATGAAAGAGGAGAATCTACCGAAATTATACTGGAGAGAAGAAATTCATACTATTGTTTATATACTTAACATAGTTCAAGCAAGAGAAAATAGTACAAAGACTCCCCATGAGATATGATATGGAAGGATTCCTATTGTCAAGTACTTTGGAGTTTTTGGAAGAAAATGTTATATTAGAAGAGATGAAGATAACTCAGGAAATTTTGATGAAATGTCTAATGAAGGTATCTTCCTTGGATACTCTACTAGAAGCAATGCTTATCGATGCTACAACAAGAGATTGAGAAAGATTATTAAGAGTGCAAGTGTCAAGGTTCATGAAGATTTACAAAATAATTCAATGATGATAGATGGATATGAATTAGATGAGTCTTCTTACAGAGAAGAAGAAAAAGCTAAAGAAAGAGAAGTTAATATTGAAGAGGAAGAAGCTCCGAAAAGGACTCCTAAAACTCTTTAAGTATGTGTAGAAGAATCATTTTGAAGATCATATCATTGGAGATAAGAACAAAGGTGTATTGAAAAGAAGGAAAGATACTGAAGAACATGTAAATATATGTTAACTTTCTGAAGTGGAACCTAAAATAGTGATTGAGGCATGCAAAGATAAATATTGGATCAAGGCCATGGAAGAAGAACTATAGCAAATTGAGAAGAATCCAACTTGGGAACTTGTCCCAAGACTAGCAAGAAAAAATGTTATTGGAACTAAGTGGGTATTCAGAAACAAACTAAATGAGAATGGAAAAGTGATAAGGAACAAGGCAAGGCTTGTGTGTAAAGTCTACTCACAAATTGAAGGAATAGATTTTGAGGATGCATTTGCTTTTGTGGAAAGAATGGAAGCTATTAGGATTTCTTTTTTCTTTTGTAGCACATAAGGATTTTAAAGTTTGTCAAATGGATGTGAAGTCTTCTTTCTTGAATGGAGAACTAGAAGAAGAGGTATACATAGAACAACCAAAAGGATTTCAGTTATTAGACAAATAGGATATGGTTTGCAAATTGAAGAAGGCATTATATGGATTGAAGTAAGATCCTATAACTTGGTATACATGGTTGGATAAGCATTTCATACAACAAGGATTCAATAAAGGTACCATAGATAGAAATATTTACTTTAAAGTTAAAAAAGATCAAATTTTGATTGTATTTGTATATGTTGATGACATAATCTTTGGAGGAAATGAAGATATGTGTAAGAAGTTTGAAAAAGAAATGCAGAAAGAGTTTGAAATTTCTATGTTTGGGGAGATAAATTTATTCCTTGGACTACAAATAAATCAGACAAGTAAAGGTATTTTCATTTCACAATCAAAGTATGTCAAAGAAATGCTAAAGAAATTTGGAATGGAAGATTCTAAACTGGTGTGTACCCCTATGGTTACTGGTTGCAAGTTGAGAAAGAATGGTGAATATTCTAAGGTTGATCAGAGCAAGTATAGATCAATGATTGGTGGAATGCTATATCTAACTACTATTAGACTATATTCATGCATTCAGTTTGTCTTGTGGCTATATTTTAAGAAGATCCTAGAGAGTCACATGTTGCAGTAGTGAAGAGGATATTTAAATACTTGAAGGGCACTCTAGATCATGGCTTGTGGTATCCAAAGGATATAGATTTTACTTTGAGTGCCTATATAGAGATTGGGTTGGTTGTGTGGATGAAAAGAAAAGTACAACTGGTGGTGCATTCTTCCTTGGATCCAGATTGGTGTCATTGCTAAGCAAGAAACAAGATTCAGTATCTTTATCTACTGTAGAGGTGGAATACATTGTAGCAGCATCCTTCTACACATAAGTGTTATGGATGAGGCAAACATTGAAGGATATTAGGGTGGTATTTGATGAACCAATTTTTATCTTCTGTGATAATACAAGTTCTATCAAAATTTCAAAGAATTCGGTAGTGCATTCAAGGACTAAACATATCTCAATCTGGTATCACTTTCTAAGAGAAAAGGTTGTAGAGAATGAAGTAAAGCTTGAATATGTTCCTACAAAGGATCAGGTTGTTGATGTATTCACTAAGGATCTTCCTAAGGATACATTTGAGTATCTCTAGGAGAAGTTGTCGGTTATTTCCCCTCCTTCTTTGAACTAGATGCATAAGGAGATGCATCAATCAGTGGATTTCAAGATTCATTCTTTGGTTTGGACTAATGTTTGTGGTTGTCTCTCAGGGGGAGTAGGTAGTGGCATTATTGGTTACTACAATCAAGGGGAGTGAGTCTTTTCGCTATCCAATGGTTGATGATTAGTGCAGTATGATGTGTGATCCTAAGGGGGAGCATACTGAGAAGTAAATAGAAGTTCCAAAGCATTTGTTATAAGATTGATTGATGTAAATATTTTGTCCTTTGCCATTGATGTCAAAGGGGGAGAGAGAGTCATGTGAAAAAGAAGAAAGTTAAGGGGGAGAGAGTAATGTGAAACTACAAGGAAAAGAGAATCATATACAAAGGGGGAGAGTGTGACATATGAAAATTTGGGAGAAATTAATAAGTGTGTTGTGAAAGAAAAGAGAAAATAAAATAGGTATGGAGCAAAAATATTTGTTATTGATGTTTTTGCACCTCATGTGTTGTCATCAATGACAAAGGGGCAGATTGTTGCAAGTACGTGCAATTGGTGTTGTCAATGATTTCAACAACTTTGTGTTGTCATTGGTGACAACTATATGAGAAGAAGATTTTTGCAAGAGTATGCGTTATTGCATTGATGATACTTTGATTAGTTGCATTACATTGTCATTGGTAAGCTACTGGTGTCAACCTCTAGTGTTGCTTTGATAAGCTTCTATCTATGGTTGAGGAACTGATGTTGATGATGAGGATGTGTTCTTGGTGCTTGGTTTTCATGTGCTTTTGAGAAAATTTGATAAAAAAGAGGAAACAGTGTATTGTAGTGTTGTTTTGGGTTGTAGAATAGTGTTCTAGTGTTGCTCCACATTTCTTTGAGTTTGAAGATCTTCCTATGCGTCTCAAATATGTTCATCAGAGTTGTAGTATTCAAAATTTGGTGTGTTGCATCATTGTGCAGAGGAAGTTGTGTGAACAACGTATTACAAAGGTGTCTGGGAGAAATATTTTTGTTTCGTATTTCTCTACAATTTGGTTTCAAGTCTTGTGGATCTGAAGGCATGCTAATAGTGTTGATGTCTTTCTTTATTCAAATTTGTTTGAGATTTGGTGCTTTGGAAGTCGGTTTATTAAGTTTCAGTATATGGAAGAGTTTTTTCAGTGTACTAGGTGTGTACAATCCTCAAGTGAAAGTTGTTGTGAAGGAGTTTGCTATATTTCAGGGTGTTTATGGAATATTCTAGATTTTTTTAGGTGACATTTATTTTCCATGAGTTTTTGTTGGATCAAAGGAAGCGTGTACTTAAAATTTTAATGGTGTTTACATGGGTAATAGTCGAACTCGGTGTTTACACTAATTGTGGTGGATGTTTATTGTGTGTAGAAGTGTGTTGTAGTGTGGTATTATAGATTTGGGTCCTAGATAAGGAGTGGTGTGGTCCACCTTCACTTCTATCCACTACAGAAGTGTTTTGTGCCGACCTAATTTAAATTTTCATGGTTGATGTGCATAGTCGACCTTGGAGAATGGTTTAAAGGTTGAGGATGATATAAATATGAGTTGAGTTGTTGAGAGATGTGAAGATAGATAAGTATGATGTGAATAATGTGAATTGCAGAGTGTTAGAGTGAACATTTGGGAAGTGTGGTGTGATATTTCATGTGTTAGATTGTTGGATGCAGTGAGCAGAAGGTATCTACAATTCTTCAATTATGTTGCAAAGGTGTTGGTGGTATTGTGGTGTATTTCTCTATGTAACACTCTTCTATATCTTCTTTTTTGGTAGTGAGCCTTTCTTTCTTTGGGCAGTGAGCCCTATTGTATTCAGTGTTGATATTACTTTAAATTGTGAGTTAATCCTCACTGTGGCTTTTCCCATCTTGAGTTTTCCAAATAAATATGGTGTTCTCTTCTGCATGGTGTTGATTTGTTTCAATTTTTGTTATTTTCCTTTCATGGTAAATCATCATAATAAATAAAGGGTAAATTGTATTAATATGGATCTTAATGTGTATGAGGGTTTTGAAGTTTTAAGGTACAACTAGTTCACCCCCCTCCTAGTTGTCTTGTGCATTCAACAACTTTAGGGTCCTTTTGGATAGAACGTGGTTTTCCATAAGACTTTGGTGATGCAAGTAACTTGCCAATGCAATAGGAATTCTTGATGTTTTACTCTCCACATCTCATGTCACGGATTTGGACCTTAGGCTCAAAGGAGGGAATAGATGGACTAGAAGATAAGGATAAAGTGAAAGGGTCAATGTAATGAGATGATGCGAAAAGTGACGCTTCTCGATTGATGGACAGTTGATGCTCAGGTGTTCCTTTTAGATTACTATAGTATTAGAATGGGTCAGGATCACCTTCTATTATGATTTTGGTGCCATTATACAGGAATTTAAGGCATTGATGGTATGTAGAAGGAATGGCCTTCATGGCATGAATCCATGGGCAATTGAGGAGAAGGTTATATAGTAGGTCCAGATCCAGGAGTTAAAATATTGTATCTTGTATAATTGGTCCAACCCTTACATGAAGTGTAATTATAGCTTTGGAAGAATGCTCTGCATCATCATAAGCCCTTATGATAATTCTCTTAGATGATTAATACAAGCCTTAGAGAATCCTAATGTTGTAACCAATTTTAAAGTGCATATGTTCAAACCTGCTCCACCATCTACCAAGACTCATCCAATCTTATGTTTGTTAATGAATACTTCAAGGTGTAATGGATCATTATGGTTAGGTCTTTGCATAGGAATATGATGTTCGATAAATGTAACATGATGGGTGGTAACTAAGTACCCTACCATGGCCTGAAATTGACTAACATTAAGGTTTGTGGGGACCAAAGACTCTTACAAAGCTTTATCCAAAATGGCTTTATGTTATGCAAAATAACTCAAGAATGGATATATGTGCGGGGATTTTCCCTATATGATCTAAGAGACTGTACTAAGTTTTTGGTTGCAAATTAGAAGTGGCCCCTTGCAAGGTCACTTTGGATCTTCGTGTTGTAACTACACATTCTTGATTTTTCTTGATGGTGATTGTGGAGACATTATTGTTTAATGGTTGGATATTATTAACGGTGTACTCATATTTAACATGAGTATAATTGGATTGGTCTTTTGTATTAGTACCTAAATTGGAAGCTTTTCCCAACCCATGATTTTTTAAGGGATCTTTGAAAATAGTATGGTCTATGTTTGAGGAACCTTGTGAGTTATTTATAGATATGCCACCTTGGTCAATGAGATCTTGAATGATGTTTTTAAGTTTGTAACATGAGGATGTCTGATGTCATTTTATTTAGTGGTACTCGCAAAAATCATTGTCATTCCACCAAGATGATTTAAGAGTTCTTGGTTCATAGTTTCTAATTTTTAGGAGTTTGATGACATTTGATTGCAACAGTTTCTTTAAAACTAACTCAATGGATTCCCCTAAGGGTATATATCTGTCTTTGTGTGTTGGTTCTTGGAGGACCTCATTGTTATGAATTATTTTGGATTGCATTTGTGGATTGTTCATTATTTAGTGGTTGATTGTTTGATTTAGAGGACCTTTTAGGCTAATGGTGGGGTGGGCTTTGTTGATCACTTTAGCATCTACTACCCCATCATTTTTGAAATTCTTGTTTCTAGACCAAAACTTTATTTTTTCAATGGAAGTGTTTTGATTATCTTTGAATACTTTGACCAAGCCTTTCGTAACAAGTGTTGTCATGTCCCACTGAATTACAACACTAAAATGTAAAACAAATAAACACCAAGTATGTTGAATTATAGATAAAATGTCAATTGCAATTATAATATTAATAGATGGACATCATAATTACTCTGTAAATGGATATTACATTCCTCAAAAATCAGAAATAATATAAATTATAAAATGTAACATATAAAATTAAAGAAATAATGAATAAAAATAAATTATAAAATAACAAATCAAAGATAATAAACAAATTATAAAATATAACGTATTAATTAATGCAAACCGAAGAAGTCTCAAAAGGATGAAGCGACTCAGTGACTCTTTCATATGAGTCACGACCCAAGCAAACTTTGAGCAGCTATAAAAGGAGGTCAACACAAGACCAAAAAGGAATCACTGAGTTTTAGAGAGATTCGATGGGAAAAAACAAGACAAATAAAACATCTAAAAGGTTATCTGCATTAATGGATCTTTTCCAAAGATTCCCACTTTCATAAATCTATATATTTAATGCGAGTGAGGAATGAGGCGGGTAGATAAGGAAAGAAGAACATAGGGAAGAGGAGGTAAAAGAGGAGAAAGGGTACCTGCAGACCGATCAAGGCAGAGGGTATGTAATTCTTGTTATAAATAGATAATTATAAATTATGTTGAAGAGTAATCAAAGGATGAAAAAATGATAATAAATGAATGGGTTAAGAAGTCAACAAAGGATTGTATTTAATATATATGTGTAATATATATATATATATATCTAAGATAGATATAAATTAAATATAATATATATATATATGTATAAGTCATATGATGATAAATATATTTTGGTAATTCATAACTATATATATATATATATATAGTTATGATTGTTCAATAGTAATGCTTGCAGCAATTATTGAGTCTTATAAGTAATAGTGACTTTATTCATTTACTATGATGATAAATGGTACAATGGAATATCATCTCTGAGATCTTGATTGGCGTTTAATGTCTACCTAATGTGCTTATGAAATTATGTAGAAGAGCCATTCATAAGAGTGATAAGGCATAAATGAATAATCCGTTGACAAGAAAAATGAAATATTTATATCGTCTTGATCTTATTAGATGCTATCACTAAAACTTACTGATCTTAACGTTTCTAATGTCTTTCTAAGAAACACCTTGAGTGATAGATTTGGGTTTAAGTGCTCTCACTAGAAAGGAGATCATCATCATACGCAGAAGAGAAGAGACCATTGAAGATTACAGAGAACACGTTTGAAGGCTAACAGGGGGTCGATCAAGAGGTAAGTATCCTCTACTGTCAATTGCTCTTTGAAAGATCATTACCATTTAACCATAATATTTGGTACTATGAAATAACAAACCCGATATCTTCTTCAAACACTCGAATCTATGTTAATTTATGAATTGAACCTAGTACAATGTGATAGGCTTCTGCATATAAATAACGCATTGCAAATCAGTAGATGTATATTTATGTATCAACAAATTGAACTCATATTTATAATAATGAATGTTTAAAAACACACCTATATGTGGTTTCAATTTAAGACAATATGCAAATTAATGGATGTTAGTTGTCAAGCCACAATAATGTTGCTTATAGAAATTATTGTGTCTTATTGAGCTATTATGACTTTACCCTAAGAATAGACTTCGGGCCAAAATTCCCTTTCACTAGCACTCAATAAGGATAGGGAGTTTGTGGAGGGAAAGGTTGGTAAATCGATCCATTGATGGACAGTCCCAAGACAGGTGGGACACCTTGAGGGAGTCCAATTTGAGATCGTTCACGCACCCTTTGTACAATAAATCTACCATCCAAGGAGGTTAGGAAAGAGGAAACAAGGCAAAGATCTATTCCAATCAAGAGTAATAAGTCATATCAAATCAAGATAGTTTTATGCGTGCTAGATGATAATGCATTTGTCTTATTCTGAAAATGTTCAATCTAAAATTGTTTAATTTAATCATAAACAAAGGAACTATGTGTTTGTTGATAATACATGATGTGTGTAGGTCTTCAAAGAAATTTTACATGTGCAAAATTAAGTGTTGGCAAATACAAATTCTTGATCCTAACTTGTACATTTTATGTCTCTAATAAGGGGACATTACAAGTGTCTTCTCAACGGAAACACCCTTTTCAATGATATCCTCAAATACATTACAACTATGAATTTTAAGTTGGTTCATTAGTTTTATATTGAGATTTTCAACAAAGATATGGACCAACTATTTTTTAGGTATGTGACATGGGCATTTTCTAACCATACTTCTCCATTTCTAAAAGAAAGAGGTAAATAATTCTCCTTTTTGTTTTTTTGCACATAATTTTGCAAGGGTCATGTCACTTTCAATGTTGTAGGAGAAATGTGCAATTAATTTATCAACTAGTTCACTCCATGTCCTTATCCCATGAGGTAGATGTGTAAACCACTCAAGATCTTGTCCCACAAGGCTTCGTGGGAACAATCTCATCAAGTACGTATGCTCAAATGTGACATCCATGCAAGAGCTATGAAACTCTCACATATGCTCTATGGGATCTCCCTTTCCCTTGTATTTGTTGAAGTTTGGTATATTAAAATTTTGGGGGAAAGGAAGCATGTATATACTTCAATCAAAGAGATATGGACATAGTTCCTCAATGTATTAAGTTTTCTTTGTCCTAATCACTTGCATATTGGAGATTTACTGTTGCAATGTTTGAATTTGTTGTGATAAAGTGTCCATGGGTGATGGTGAAATGTTTGGTTGGGCTTGTGCATGATGTGTAAATGGATTAGCATTTTGTTGACCTACATTGGTGTTTGTGTTGTATGTATTGAGGTGATTGTATGATGAAGATGGATTTTGGATTTAGAAATTTGATGTGAATGTCAAATTTGGATTATAGTTTGGTTGAGATGGATTTGAATTGGTTTGTTGCAAGTGGGATGTGAACATATTATGTGTATTGGTATGATATTGAGATGAATTTGGATTCGTTTGTTGGTATTGTGGTATGAAGTTGGGATTTGAATTGATGTGTTGTTGAGATGGAGGTGGATTGATGTTTGGATTTGACCCAAAATACATGTTTATTTTTGGTGTAGTGTTGGTCATTTGGGGTTCTGTGTTTGGAATGGTAAGATGGATCCTTTGTGTCTTATTTGGTGGATTTAGATTTGTAATGTTTTGACCTGTAAAGATGTTATTGGTTGATGGTTCAATGTTTTGAGATGATGGTGAGGTGAATGGATTAGCAAATGAGGTACCCATGGTGTGAGATGGCATGAAAAATGGACTTTTGGATGAGGGACTTGGTCCATAGGATGATGATTTTTTGTTTTTTTCCCAAATATCAGAGTAGGGGTATATTAACAATTGTCATGTTATGTGTAGTTCCCCCAAGTGGCATACTAGTGTGTATTTATTGTGAAGTGGGATTGTATAGGGGAAGTGTGGTATGGACATGACCTTGAGTTTGTGTTGTATCATTTGATGGTGACCCTATGATTGTGGAAATGTCAAAACTACCAAGAAGTTTGGCCCCATTTTGAGCAAGTGCCAAAAATTATCTATTAGGATTTGCTACTACAAGCTCATCTATGATACGTAATATCCTAGGATCTTGGGAAGAAGTGTCAATTTCTTCTTGAGTGAGTCCTTGTTCCACATCATGTAAAGTAATATTGTCAAAAGATGATTCCATTTGACATTGTGACTTTGGTGGTTGGTTTGAAGATGACCCAAAATTCATGGCGCTAGTAGAATTAAAGCTGGATCATTTGAGTGATTCATCTTTTTTTGTTTCCTTTGTGACCTAGTGAGGACCATATAAGACTTGTGAAGTTTCAGATTTTTTATTTTTTCTAATTTTTTTCGTTTTTTGATATTTTTGCAATGGATGTAAACTAAGAATGAGGATGCAAAATGACAATGAGACTATGCTATGTTTTTGGGATTTTTGGATATTTGAATTTGGATTCCAAAGAAGGATGCTAGGAAAATAATGATGAACCAAGGTAACAAATCTAAATATCAAGATCTCAAGAAGGAAAATAACTAAGATGATTATGATGGTTGGATAAAAGTGAACCTAAACTAGACTCATGAGTTTAAGGCTCAACTTGAGGATAAGATAGATGAAAGATGACAAGGTCAAGACACCCAATTATGTGACTATGGTTTGATCAATGGTCTGGTAAGCTTCCTAATTTCAAGACTCAAAGTTGATGATGAATGAACTAATATGAAAAAATGTAAACTAAGAGATGGAAGCTAAGCTAGGGAAATGGTAAAATATGTTGAAAGCAAAAGGTAAACTAAACAAGTATTAGGTATCAATGTATGGTCGTTGTCTGAAACAGAACTAAAAGTTCGATGCATAGTTATATCCCAAAAAAAATGAATTTTAATAGATGCAGTGGACAACCCAACACATGTGGTGTTGTAATTCACAGATGTGGTTTAGGATCAGACAATTGCGGTCCAAAACTAGGAAATTGTGGTGCATAGGCAAATGCAGGTTTCTAGATTTTCTAGGGTTTTCTGACAAATGTGATGTTATATTTGATAGTTGTGGCTCAATTTTCAACAAATGTGGTGAACAGGTTTTTTTACCTAAAATCAATAGTTTCCAAGTGATTTTCTATTTTGGGTAGTTTGTAGATTTGATCATAAAACACAACAAACTCTCAAAATGTAGATTTGTTTAATTTGACTCTTTGAATCTTGGATGATAAAGTATTTTTCAAGCTTTCTTCCACAAAACTCGCTAATACTTAGCTCAAAAATACTTCAAACAAGTACAACTTAGCTAGTAGTAAAGGTTTATCTATTATCATGGGCTCACCACACATATGTGTTAATACTCATTTTGGGAATGGGTAACTAGGGTATACCAAGGTCATGTACCACCCTAACACCCCTCGCCTTAAAAGGATGAAATCCAAACAAGGAATTGTGTCACCTCAACCAAGAACCATTCATGGTCAGTAACTTCACGTGACGATGACATCACATTGCACCACAAATAGTAGATGACAAAAATGTCCTAGGCTTTTGAAACAATGGTTTGTAGTGGAGGAACTCCTAAGAACACCATGAAATAGTAGCAATGGGAGGCTGAAATCTCTAACCTGTGTTCACTCGAGACCACAAAGACCCACCCCCTATGGCACAACTGGATTGATCTCAACTTTTAGTTTTTTCCCTTTTATATAGCATGTTGGAGATACGCACTTGAGGTCAAACCCTGGGGTGAACTCCTAAGAGACCCCCTACAAAAATAAAAAGAGAAAGTTTGTGTTGCTATTTCTTATCACCCAAGAATCACACGTAGCACAAGGGGAGAGGATACTTTAGACAACAGTGCCACTATTTCTCATCACCCAGGAATCACATTTAGCGCAAGGGGAGAGGATGCTTTAGACAAAAATGCTTTCAATAACTAATTCACATGCATGCAAGTGCACAAGACATAGAAGACAATTATTATTTTTAAGCACCAATTCCAAGTGTTCATAAATTAAAAATCACAAACACACAAGGTAACCTACAAGAAATTGGATTAGTAGTTTTGTTCAAAGTCTTCTCCCAATGATTGCCACATAGCTAAAAATCAGATCATCAGTAATCAACAAAAGCTCTTCCCTATTGAATGCAAAAGGCATACAAATGGAAAACATAATTTTATACCCTCTTTTTTCTTGACAATCAATTATGGTGCACAATCTAATGACTGTGGTGGACGAATGTGTCACAAAATCTAATGATTGTGGTGCTAAATAAAACAGATGTGACACAAAAATCTAGACCTAAAACACATAGAATTTTGACAAATGCATCTAATCTAACAACCCAGATAATATAATCTCACTATCAAGTTGTCAGAAAAATTTAATCAAAACCTTGCAGAATGATCAAAAATAACAATAATTGAGAAATTTTAAAATTTTCAAAACCACAGTCAAATGTGGTGTCGAAGACGACAAATACGATGTAGAAAACCTTGCATGCATCTGACAACAGATGTGACTCATAAAATCATAGATGTGGCTTTATAACAGATGAATACGGTTCCAAATATGACGAATACATTGCAAGCTTTGAAAATTGTAGTGTTTTATTGGACAATTGTGATGTTCCATAGAACAATTGGGATGCACTTCCTGAAACTCAAAATTTCTCATAATTTACACAAATTTTGGTTAGTTCACGTCAAGTTCACTAATTTTTTGACTAGGAAAATTGAGGGAAAAGCATGAATCGTCAATAGCAACCACAAAACTACTTAAATTCAATCCATAGACACCCTTATCTAACAATGAAGCACAAGATGACAATAGAAATCAAATAATGAACCAATAATACCTCAATTTTTAAGCCAAAGTTGATTCTCCTCCATTGTTCTTCTCAATTTTACTTGTTTTCTCTTAGATATATAGTGTGTGAGATATATGATAAGCTCAATGTAGATGTATGATAGCAAGATCTCAAGATGAATCCAGTATGAGTGATAGAAAAATGTTGAAGATTATGGTTCTTCAAGATGAATGATATGAGTGGTAGAAAAATCTTGAAGATTGTGGTTCTTCAAGATGAATGTATGAATGATAGCAAAATCTTGAAGATTGTAGTTAACCTTGGAATGAGGATGATAGCTTGATTCCATAGAAATACAAATTAGATGGATGGTGAGGATTAAGTGATGGTGTATCATGATCAATGGTGAAGATTGATTACGAGAACAATAATTAATAAGAATAATTAATTCATTTAGATTGCAGGAATCCGGTAGCACCCCTATAAATTGCAATGCGCTTGGTAAGAAAATTTCACGTGATTGATGACATTGGTGCAATATGCCCTCGAATACCATGGGGGCGTGGGAGAAAATACCTTGTGACCTCTTGCCTATAACAAGATGCTTTAGCCAATCAAGCTAGGCCCCTCGCCCCTAATAAGAATAATTAATTATTATGGCATGGGAAAATGAATTAAATGATGGATAGGTATAGATGAATTAAATCATTATAAAAATTATTTAATTTATGAGGTGGTGGATGAATAATTAAATAATTAAAAATAATTATTTAATTATAGAAGAAATGAGGGAGATAAATAATTAAATAATTAGAAATAACTATTTAATTATAGAAGAAAATAGATGATAAATAATTAAATAATTAGAAGCAATTATTTAATTATAGAAGAAAAGAGATGATAGTGAATAATTAAATAAATAACCATTTATCTAATTATAGATGAAAATAAGGTAATTAGTGATGTAATTAAATAAATTAAAATTTATTTAATTAATCTAAGAAGAATAAAGATAAAGTGAATTAATTAATTAACATAAAATTATTTAATTAATAGAATAAAGTGGCATTAAGGAATAAGTAAATGATTAAAAAATATTTAATTATGTAGGAAATATGCAAATTAGTGTAAAAATGTTATTCGCATGCTTAAGACATTTTTTTGTGTCTACACAATGGATACAATATATGAGTTATAAATAAATATAAGCGTAAACCACAAATAACTCATTTTGCAACATCAATGATGCAACAATTTAAAATAATGGAGAGTCCCTTCCAAGATGTATCAATAATAAAGGTTTGAGAAACCTCAAGTTAGACAAATATCTTACATGATTTAATATTAAAATAATTCAAATTTAGTGATCTATGCCAAACCATGATATTGAGATTAATGGAGGATGAGAGAGTTTTCAATGTATTGACATTATTAAAATAAAAATTAAGAAACAAACTTGACAAGAATTTAGAAATTTTATTGAGGATGTAAATAGCTACATATGATATCCATAATTATCCTTTTGAAAAGGCATTGAGAATTTGGAGGTCCACATGTTATATAAGAGGGTTGCACAACATTTTGAACAATAATAGCACATCCAAAATAATGAGAATCAACACATCTAGTGGGACTAATAATATGCAATTAAGTTTAATTATGAAGTTAAAAGAAGATGAGGATGAATCTCATAGTCAATGTGAGAAAATTATTCAGAAACTAGAAGAGATTTATAGCATATTTCATTTTTCATTTTTTTGTTGATTATATTTTATTAAATTATTTGTCTACCAGTTGGACAATAGACATATTGATACACATTTTTTTATTTCTATTTAAAAATTAATAATATAGGTGAGACATCAAGTGATTCTTTTGTTATAGAGAACATGGGAAGATAGAGGGAGAGATGAAATATCCCAAGAAATTGTGGGAAGTCTAAGAAGGTGTTGAATACACAAGAGAACTGAGAGGGGGGTGAATTGGTTGTACCTTAAAACTTCAAAACCCTCATTAACATTTAGATCCACATTCATTCGTTAAACCCTTAAATCTGTTATGATGAATTAGTGTGAAAAGAAAATAACACGAACTGAAAACTTAACACCATACACAAGAGAACACCAGATTTATGTGGAAAACCCAAGAAGGGAAAAACCACAATGAGGCTTAGCTCACAATATAAGTAATATCAACACCGAATACAATAGGGCTCACTACCAAAAGGATTACTACCAAAATAGAAAGGAAGATATAGAAGGAATGCTACATAGACAAAAGCATCTCAATGCAACAGAGAATCCACCACAATGACTTCAACACCTTCACATTCTAATTGAAGAATTGTAGCCACCTTCTGCTCACTGTATCCAATAAACTAACACATGAAAGCTCACACTTCATTACTCAATTTCACACTCTAACACACTACACTTCACATCATTCGCATATCTTACATCTATCTTATCATCTCTCAACAACTCAACTCATACTTATATCATCTTCAACCTTGAAACCTTCTCCAAGGTCGGCTATGCACCTAAAACTTGTAAATTCAAATTAGGTTGGCACCAAAACATTCCCGTGGTGGAAAGGAATGAAGTTGGACCATAAAATACGTTATCTAGGACCTAAAACCATCTTCACATGTCATGCCACACTTCCACAAAATCTAAGAATCTTCGCATGTAGTGTAAACACTAGGTCGATCATTACCCATGTAAACACCATTAAAATTTTCAGTACACACTTCCTTAAACCAAAGTATGACTTGTGAACCACACACCACGCTTGAAAATGATCTAGAATACTCCACAAACACCCTGAAATCCAACAAAATCCTTCACAACAATTTCCACTTGAAGAATGTACACACCTAGTACATCCAAACAACTGTCATACACTGTAACTCAAAAAACCATCTTTCGAAGCACCAAACCTCAAACCCTCTTGACTAAGGTAAACTATCAACATCATCAACACACCTTAAGAATCGCAAGACCTGAAACACAACTGTAGAGAAATGCAGAGTAGAAACATTTATCTCAAACACCTCTATAATGCACAATCACACATTGGTAAACACAACTTCTTCTATACAACGATCCAGCACACCAACTCTTGAATAGAACATCTATGAACATCTCTCACCAACATATCTGAATCACATAGGTAGATCTTCAACCTAGAAGAAATGTAGAGCAAAAATAGAACACAACTTTGTCACCCAGAACACCACTGTAACACATTGTTTCCTCTTTTTATCAAATTTTCTCAAAAGCACTTGGAAACCAAGCACCAAATACACATCCTCATCATCTTCATTACTTACTCATCCATATATAAAATCTTATCAAATCAACACTAGAGGTTGACACCAACATCATTACTAATGACGACATAATGCAACTAATCAAAGCATCAACTACTCACACTCTTGCAATAATCTCAATAGACATCAATGACAACACAGGCTCGTTGACATCAATGATAACACCAACTCCTCATACTTGCAACAATCTCCTCCTTTGTCATTGATGGCAACACAATATTTGAAAAACCATCAAAGACACAACAGCTCTCAATACCAACACACTGCAACTCTTCCTATTACTTCTCTCCATAAATAACTTATCTTTTACACATTGTTCTCTCTCTCTCTTTGTAGCTTGTTTCTCGCTCCATGAATGTCTTATGAATTTATCTCCCCCTTAATACTTATTCTTTTTCACATGTTTCTCTCTTCCTCTTTGACATCAATGGAAAAGGACATAATATTTGTATTGTTCATTCTCCTTTGACATCAAACAACTTGCTTACTGCTACTCTACAACATCTTTCCTTTACTGCTTTGAATACTCCCCTTAGGAGCACACACCAAACTGTATCAAATCAAAAACTTCTACACAATGATAATACACACTCCTCTAACTACAACAATCATCAATGCTACTACCTACTCCCATGAGAGGTAGCCACCAACATCAGTCCAGAATAAAGAATGAATCTTGAGATCCACTAGACTGATGCATCTCCTTATGCATCTAGTTCAAAGGAGGGGAAATAAACCCGAACTTCTCCCAAACATACTCAAAATTATCCCTAGGAAGAGATTTAGTGAATATATCAACAATCTAATCCTTTGTAGGCACATATTCAAGCTTCACTTCATTCTCCACAACCATCTCTCTCATAAAGTGATATCTAATTGAAATATTTTTTGTCCTTGAATGCATCACTAGATTCTTTGAAATGTTTATTGCACTTGTATTGTCACAAAATATATAAATTGGCTCATCATACACTACTTTCATATCCTTCAATGTTTTCCTCATCCACAACACTTGTGTGTAGCAAGATGCTGCTACAATGTACTCAGCCTTTGCAGTAGATAAAGATATTGAATCTTGTTTCTTAATTATCCATGATACCAATCTACATCTAAGAAAGAATGTACCACCACTTGTACTTTTCCTATCATTAACACAACCAACCTAATTTACATCTGTGTAAGCACTCAAAGTGAAGTTAGTATCCTCTGGATACCACAATCCATGATCTAGAGTGCCTTTTAAATATTTGAATATCCTCATCATACACTACTTTCATATCCTTCAATGTTTGCCTCATCCACAACACTTGTGTGTAGCAAGATGCTGCTACAATGTACTCAGCCTTTGCAGTAGATAAAGATATTGAATCTTGTTTCTTAATTATCCATGATACCAATCTACATCTAAGAAAGAATGTACCACCACTTGTACTTTTCCTATCATTAACACAACCAACCTAATTTACATCTGTGTAAGCACTCAAAGTGAAGTTAGTATCCTCTGGATACCACAATCCATGATCTAGAGTGCCTTTTAAATATTTGAATATCCTCTTCACTATTGGAACATGTGACTCTCTAGGATCTTCTTGAAATCTAGCCACAAGAAAAACTGCATGCATGATATCCAGTCTAGTGGCAGTTAGATATAATAGTCCACCAATCATTGATTTGTACTTGCTCTTATCAGCCTTAGGAGATCCATCATTCTTTCTTAGTTTGCAACCAATAACCATAGGAGTACATACCAATTTAGAGTCTTCCATTTCAAACTTCTTCAACATCTCTTTGACATAGACATCTCAAATTATTTTTGCATCTCTTTTGCAAACTTTTTACGCATAGCTTTATTTCCTCCAAAAATTACATCATCAACATACACAACAACAATCAAGATTTGGTCTTTTTTAACCTTAAAGTAAATATTTCTATCTATGGTACCCTTATTGAATCCTTGATGTATCAAATACTTATGTAACCTTGCATACCAAGCTCTAGGAGTTTACTTCAATCCATATAATTCCTTCTTCAATTTGTAGACCATATTAGGCTTATCTGATATTTGAAATCCTTCTAGTTGTTCCATGTATACCTATTCTTCTAATTATCCATTCAAGAAAGCATACTTCACCTCCATCTCATTCTCAACCATGACTTTAAATGATTTGAATCTATCTAGAGCTTCAATTTTTTCTTTAAGAAAGGTAACCAATGTCATTCTAGAATAATCATCAATAAATAGCATGAAATACTTGTCACCTTGAAGACTTTTTATTCTTGTGGGACCACAAATATTTCTATGCACCAATTCCAACAATCTGATAGAAGATTTTTCTTTTCCTTTGAAACTTCTTGTTTTCTTTCCAATTTTCCAATCCTTGTAGACGACATTGATAGGCTTTGTAATCTTTGGCAGATCTCTTACTACTTGAACTGGATTGATTCTTACCAAATTAGCAAAGTTAATTTGTCATATCCTCCTGTGACACAACCAACTTTCATTAATATGAGTCATGAAGCAATGACCATAAACACCCTTGAGCTAATAAACATTTCCATATGTCCTTCCAGCAGCAATCACAATTCTAGACCCTTTTCTAATCTCACATACATCATCCTAAAAAATAAGATTATATCCTTTGCTACACACTTATCCAGCACTCAAGAGTTTATGACTTAAACCCTTAACATAGTAAACATATTCAGTATTATGATTTCCATTAAATCTTATTGAACCTATTCCACATATCTTAGCACCTAAATAATCACCAAATCTAACAAGTCCTCCATCATACTTTTCAAGTTTAACAAACTTTCTCTTGTATCTGGTCATATGATTAGAGAAACCACTATCAATGATCCAATAGTTCTTATCTTGTATAGCATGAAAAGTAGATACCAAGGTACCTTCAGTATTATCCTTTCTCTCTAGAGGGAATTCCTTCACACATCTTTCAGAGTTAGTAGAAATAGATTCATCTTTTTAAGCCATGAACAAGAATTCATCATCATCATCTCCATAATCAGATTCATCAACAGAAATACTTGTATCCTTTCTAACATAGTAGCTTTTCTTAATCATCTTACCTTTGTTCTCTTTTTTTTTTCATTCACAACTTTGTTTGGACATCTTGAAGCATAGTGACCTATCTTTCCATAACTAAAACATTTGAAAGGTAACTTACTGTTACCAATTTTTCACTACAGCTCAATTGGTGGAGCTGGTTGAATATTGTTATATCTTAAGTGAAGTTACAGTTTTTTTTTTGATATGCTTGAGTGTTGATTGCATCCTAATTAGCATTATTTATTAAGTGATAGTTATGCCTTGAAAAGAGGAATCAGAATTTCAGAAGTTTCTATTCAATGCTTTACAATCGAATGAAAGACAGGATTGAGCATATAAACAATAAAGCATTTCAATTGCTTTCTTTTATTTCATGAAGTGGTTCATATTTACAAAATTTGATTGGGAGAATTCAAATGATAATACAAATTTGCATTGAGATGCATTTTTATTTTCAAAATGAAAAGCATAAGAATGAAATCAAATATCCACACAAGCCATGGATGGGACTGTCACAGTGCATCATAAACAGCACACTATACTATGGAAGACGCATAAAAGGGAATCACATAAGCATAAACATAATCATCATTGCATGTTGATTGATGGTCGACGCAGAAGTGGTGCACCATTTGTCTTCTTTGAGCTCCGTTGACCTGCAGGAGAAAAGAGAGGGATGCTAGAGGCTCCGACTATGAATATACTTACATGAACCACCAACAATAGTGTAAAATGCTGCCAACGATACATTGAAACAGTTGCAAAAATAGGAGATGGATAGAAGAAAAGAAGGAACATCATAATCATATATTGTTTTTATGCTAACATTATCTGTTTCCTTGTGCAGGTATAGGGAAAATCATGAAGCTGATCATATTGTGAAGACATTAAGCATGTGGGGTAAAACGGGCTCCCACAAGGGTAGAGCTCGACATGTTGCCCCTTAAGTTTACAAGTGGGCTGACAAAGAAGTATGATTATCATGCTCATCTAAACTATCCAACTGAAGGATTAAAACAGGGTTATAGTCATCAAAGCAATTAGAATTATTGTTCGTTCATAACTTATGAATTTGAGCAGCGAAATGAAAGCTACAGGTGAACAATGAACCTGATAGATTCAATTAAATTGAAATGCAAGTTTTAAATATTGTTAAATCAATTTCATCTTTGCTACCATATAGAGTTTGGTCGCATTTATTCATACTCATAACGTGATAGTAAATAGGCATACATATGCTTCATCAACATAATATTATCAAAAACAACAAACTCTTTAACTTCCTGCAACATAATACATACAGCTCTGCTAAAGCATCCTGCAGCATATTGAACAAACAACGAGAAGTGGACCAAGTTCCAGAGATGCAATAATCATGCAGCTATAGGGGTTTTACAGAAAAAAATGCAAATACAAGGAGCCTGTTTCATCTTTTGAGCTAACTTCACACATTTTATAAAGGTTTCCAAAAGTATGTGAGAGAATATTCAAAGTTTCAATAGGTCTTTTCATTAATTTCAAACACAATCAGAAGAATGTAGAAATAAGCATTTTCATTCAGAGAATGGAGTACCCGCATAAGGGTCTGAACTCAAAATACAGAAATCAGAAATATTTCAGTGATAAAGATTTTTCTATCATTTTCTTTGAATACCCATATGAGGAATTTTTATTAAAAATGCAATTTTACTCAAAATATTAAATACCCACATTGGGGGTTTTTGTCAATTGAAGCTTTCACCATTTTCAGCTAAACCCACATGGGTTTTTCAACAGACAAAGCAAGATAAGTAATTTGATTTAGGATCAAGAGATACCCATGAGGGTTTGTTTCATAATGCAAAATACAGATTTTTTTAGTGGGAGCAGTCAAATTTTCATCATATCTTGAAAAGTACAATCTAGGTTTGTGAGATTTTTGTACAGAATTTAGAAAACATCAAGATGAAAAACCCCTTTAAATATTTCACCGACCCAGTTCATAGTTTGGAATATATTTTCACCAGTCCGAAGACAGTGATTTTGTGCAAATGGGAGCAGCAAAGAGGGCATTTATTTGAAACAAATACCAAGTATGGTGTACATGTTTCAACCGTGGCCTGAGAAGTTGTTTTGCTCTTTGTAAATTGGAAGCTGCACCCATGAAGGTTGGCATAAATGAAAAAATACATACAATTCCATGGTGGGACGAGCCTAGTGCATGGAAGGAATGCATACAATGTAGCAAGAGTTCTTTATTACAAAATAGAGTTTCTCTTTTTGAGTCCGTGTGAAGATAATGGAAAATACTACAAACTTTTGGCTCAAAATCACCATTGGCAACCAGAATGAGATCAAGCAAACACAAAGGAAAATAAACTCAAGAATCAGACAAAGAATACATGCAAAGGCCTCAGCCTTAAATGGTTTCTTGCTTTCCAAGACTTGAGAGAGAAGCCAGGAAAATCATGAAAATAACTTACCACGAGTTGCAAAGAGGAGGCGACCAGATTGGAGGAGAAATCTGAGGAAAATGTGTGCATCTCAAGATGAAACCCTAGCTTTCATGGTGGCGGTGCTTTTCCCAGGCAAAGCTTTTTTCCAAGAAGTCACAAAGTGTGAATGAAGTGGGTTTTATTTCAAAGTTTTGTCCATCATTTCAAATGCCCTAATTCGACCCTTTGAAGAATTTTGCATAAGTTTAAGAGTATTAAGTTGATTTTAATGCTTTATGTGGCTAGGTTATTTACTAGGTCGAGCCTTATGGGGAGGTTTTCATATCATGTTGTCCCTAAGTTTTTAGGCTTGTCCATTAGAGTTTTTATGACTTAGGGATTTAGGGTTTTTTTATGTCAATAATGGCCTAGCTAAAATGGTGATTGATAGTGCCTTTGAGGAGAATGAAGGATGTCTTACCTTAGGTATTTGTTTTTAATTGATTTGAAGAAAGTTAATTAAAGTTTGAATAATGAATATCTTATGACTTAAGGTTAGTATCATTCATGCCTTAGGGTTTTTGTTTTAATTGATTTTAGAGAAATCAATTGGAGATATTGATGAGATAATAATTATACACTGATGTTTTTATGATTTTTTGAGAAAATCAAAGCATTGTAATGGAGAGATAAGAATGTATTTCTTTTGTGCAAAAGATTTTGTAATCTTTAAATTGCAAAAATACATAAATTATAAAATTTGCAATCCTGTAAAGCAGAATCGTAAAGTAATCTCTTATAAATTGCTTTATGTTTTCTTGCTATTTTTAGCAGATTTTATTGACTTTTTCCTCTTGGTCGAGTTTGAGCTTTATCTTGGAGAGATAAGGTGTTTTTATGGCTTTTAAAGCAGATTCAGCCTATTTTTAGAGGCTTGATGGGTTGATCATAAAAGCAGTGTGCTTTTTTCTGCTTTTATGTAGTTTTTGAGACAGTTTGAAACTTTTTTCCTTGAGCTTCTTTGTGAGCTCAGATTAGGGTTTCTTGAGAGATATATTCTAAAAAGACTTAGTATTTTGCTCTCTTTCTCAATTCAGATTTCAATTCCTGCTCATACACATCTTTGAGCTTGTGAACCCTTTTGTACTCAGTTTCAGATAGACACTCTTTCAGTTTCAGTAATACAACAGAGTTCTTCTTTCCATTTTCTTGTCTCAAGACTGGTAACATCAATTTGATGCCTTTGTGTTTTCAACTTTGAAGCCTTAATGTCCTGCTTTTATGAGTTTTTTGCACAAGATTTCATGTTTTCAGGTTGTATGATGTATTCGATGTCTATGAATCTTCATATGAATTATTGATGAAATCATGTATCGATGAGATTGTGAGAATTATTGTAATAGGGAAATTGTTGTGAGTGGCAAAATCTGATTTCTTTCAGAAATAACAAGTTAACCATCAGTATTTTTAAGTTTTGATTTCAGTCCATCTTTCTATCCCTTTCCTCTCAAGTCTTAGAATAAGATTAATCATTTAGAGAACCAGCTCACTCTGGAGATTCCCTCTTCGTTCAGATCACCCACATCTGAAGAAGGTTTCCATGTTTTAGTAGATTGTTGAATATTGCATTCAGCAGGGTGCAAATCTAATTGACAATACTTACCTCTATACTTACTAGTACCCCTTCTCATCCTTCTTACAAAGTTAGTCTCTACATCATCAAGATCTTCCCGATCTAGTTCTTCAATCTTATCTATTTTTGTAGCCTTCAAAGCAGTCTCTACTTTTGCACCATTGTTAGTACCAAATTCTCTCATTTCAAATGCAGTTAAAGAGCCATATAATTGATCTCTAGTATAATGATCTAGATTTTGAGATTCCTCAATAGTAGTAACCTTATAACTGTAAGTTTTAGGAAGGGTTCTAAGAATTTTCTTTACCACTTTTAATTCTTTGAATTTTCCACCAAGACCTTTGATGGAGCTGACTACTTCATCTACCCTCTACATATAGCTTGTGATATTTTCATCGTCAAACATTTGCAAGTTCTCAAATTTGGTCTTTAAATTATGCATCTTAGCTTGTTTGACCATATCATCTACTTCATAGATACTTTCCAACTTTTCCCAAATTGCTTTACCAATTTTCAGATTCATAACCTTCACTAATTTAGAATTTTAAGACTACTCAAGAGAGCATACCTTTCTTTACTATTTCTTTCATAGGCCTTGAGTTTAGCTTTAGTTCTCAGACCATTTGTAGGCATAGTATATCTATCCTTAATAGATTTCCAAACATCATATCCCAGATTCTCCAAAAATCCCTCCATCCTAATTTTCCAGAATGCATAGTCTGTTCCATCAAATATAGGGATCTCCTTCTTGTGTGTCATCCCAGATCTACATTAAGTGGTTAAGTTTTTCTCCAAGGAACCTTTCTCTGATACTAATTGTTGAATGCACAAGATAACTGAGAAGGGGGTGAAACAGTTGTACCTTAAAACTTTAAAACCCTCATTAACATTCAGATCCACATTCATTCATTAAACCCTTAAATTTGCTATGATGAATTAGTGTGAAAAGAAAATAATAGGAACTAAAAAACAACTTAACACCATACACAAGAGAAAACTATATTTACGTGGAAAACCCAAGAAGGGAAAAACCATGATAAGGATTAGCTCACAATATAAGTAATGTCAACATCGAATACAATAGGGCTCATTGTCAGAGGGCTCACTACCCAAAGAATAAAAGCTCACTGAAAAAAGGCTCATTGCCATAATAGAAAGGAAGATAGAGAAGGAATGCTACACAGAGCAAAGAATATCAATGCAATAGAGAATCCACCACAATGACTTCAACACCTTCACAATCTAATTGAAGGATTGTAGCCACCTTCTACTCAATGTATCCAGTAAACTAACACATGAAAGCTCACATTGAATTACTCAGTCTCACACTCTAACACATTTCACTTCGCATCATTTGTATCTCTTACACCTATCTTATCATCTCTCAACAACTCAACTCATACTTATATTGTCTTCAACCTTGAAACCTTCTCCAAGATCGGTTATGCACCTCAAACGTGAAAATTCAAATTAGTTCAGCACCAAAACATTCTTGTGGTGGAAAGGAATTAAGGTGGACCACAAAATACCTTAGCTAGGACCCAAAATCATCTTCACATGTCACACCACACTTCCACAAAAAACTAAGAATCTTCGCATGTAGTGTAAACACTAGGTCATTTGTTACTCGTACAAACACCATTAAAATTTTAAGTACAGGCTTCCTCAAACCAAAAGATGACTTATGAACCACACACCATGCTTGAACATGATCTAGAATAATCTACAAATACCTTGAAATCCAACTAACTCCTTCACAACAATTTCCACCTAAAGAATGTACACACCTAGGACACCTAGACAACTGTCATACACTGTAACTCAAAAAACCTTCTTCTAAAGCACCAAACCTCAAACCCTCTTGACTGAGGTAAACTACCAACATCATCAACACACCTTTAGAATTGCAAGACCTAAAACACAACTATGGAGAAATGCGGAGCAAAAATATTTATCTCAAACACCTCTATAATACACAGTCACACACTAGTGAACACAACTTCTTCTATACAATGATCCAACACCTAAAATATTGAATACAACATCTATGAACATATCTCACCAACATATCTAAATCACACAGGTAGATCTTCAACCTAGAAGAAATGTGGAGCAAAACTAGAACACAACTTTGTCACCCAAAACACCACTACAACACACTGTTTCCTCTTTTTATCAAATTTTCTCAAAAGAACTTGGAAACCAAGAACTAGAGAGACATCCTCATCATCTTCATTACTTACTCATTCATAGACAAAATCTTATCAAAGCAAAACTAGATGTTGAAACCAGTAGCTTTATTAATGACAACATAATGTAACTAATCAAAGCTTCAACTACTCACACTCTTGCAATAATCTCAATAGACATCAATGACAACACAAACTTGTTGACATCAATGACAAAACCAACTGCTCATTCTTGCATTAGAAGAGTTTATCTAAATCCAAAGGAAGGTTGGAGTGTTTACTTTGTGGGATGAATATGACACTTGAAGAATGAATGTTGGCCTTGAAAAGGAAAACAAGGAGATGGACAACAAGAAAATAATAAGAAAGAAAATGTAGCAGATGATGTGTTTCAAGATTATTTAAACCTTTCATTAGATAATATTATTAATTCTTTGGTGTTAGACTTAGGGGCTTCATTTTATGCCACACCTCGTAGGAAATATTTTCAAGACTATGTTCAATGTTGAAACTTAGAAAAAGGTGATCCTAAGTCTAATACAAATAACCTAGGGTCAAATTTTCCTTTTTCTAGAGATTCATTTAGGTTGCAAATCAACAAGGTGATTAGATTGAATTTCAACCATGAAGGTGAGCCAATCAAACCTATATTTGCATCTTTTTAAGTCTTGTAAATAGATTGGAATTTATTTACCTTGATTACCTAATTAGCCTATGTGACCTAATATGAAAATACCAACTTCTTCCAATTGAAAAACTATAACAAAAATTTGCAAGCAAATCTAGGAAAGGCATAACTCTATGCACCTACCTTGTAAATTTGAAGATGGTCTAAATAGGAGGAAAGAGTCGCTCAAGGGAATATATGTCCTTGTAGGGGTGTTCTAGATCTATTTTCATAGTCCTTTGATGTCGGATCTGAGTTTCTCAATTCCACCTACAAATTTATCAGATCACTATTGGATAATTATATAGGTGAGTTTTCATGTCTTGTCAAGGTGTAGGGATTTGAATGAAACAATATAAAATGGATCTTCAGGCTTCCTTCAATATCCTCTAAAATTGAAACTTGCACATTCAAAGAGAGAGAAAGGGTTGTGTCATTTAGGGGATTGCCTTAGTCAAACCCCATGTTAGTGTTTCCACTTCCACAATGGCAATGTTAATGATAGGAAGGAATGATGAATTAATAAAGTGTTGCAACTTACCACCCTTCAATGGCTTCCTTGAAGGACTAAAGTCATGCACATCACCTCAAGGTCTTGGATCTTGCTTGAATTGCTTGAATTTCTTGAATTTATTGGAGACCTACAAAAGGGTTAGCCTTCACAAACAATGATAACATGAACATACATGAACTCATATAGGATTTGGCATGATGCTTGGATCTTGAATTACTACAATAAATCTCTAAAATGTTGCTCTTGACATTCTTGATAGTGATATTGACAATAATTATTTCTCTTAGTTTTGTGTTCTTGCTAGATAGATCTTGTTAGATTTGAAATTATGCAATAACTAGGTATTTATAGGTATTTATTCATTTTTTCGCAAATTAGATCTTGATAGCCGACATTTGCAACCTGAATTGGAAATGATAAAATTTCAACACCATCATATTCAAATTTGGGACCAACCATAATAGAGGGACACTGTCACCATAGGTCATCTCTATCATTTCCCTATTTTCACAAAATTAAGGTGTCGAGGGAAAAGTATCAGATGAATGCATTTGTTTTCCACTTACAAATTTTCATAAATTGTTAAAAATAGGTCATAGAATGCATAATTCGAGAAATGAAATGCTACATCAGGTCCAATAATTTAAGGAGGATCAAAACATAGTGTGAAATTGTCAAGGGTGATAATTTTTTATGCTAAAA
This sequence comes from Sequoia sempervirens, assembly GCA_007258455.2. Lineage (NCBI taxonomy): Eukaryota > Viridiplantae > Streptophyta > Pinopsida > Cupressales > Cupressaceae > Sequoia > Sequoia sempervirens. Next base: position 1,547,209 of record VDFB02000003.1, read on the forward strand.
ATGTGATTTTGGATAATTTTATTTAGGTTATGATGAACCATGTAAAATTGTTGGAAAAGGTAAGCTTTGATTAGATTAAAGTCGAGAAGCACCCTTGCCCATTTACAAAAAAGTAGCACAAGGGCACTCATGAGACATGAGACACCTGAAAAGTAAAAAAGAGCAGCTACACAAAGACGAGCAAAAATAAGAAAAAGTAAAACACAGGGGAGAACTAGCCAGGGACCAAACTAGCTACTAGTCACCCAACAACTTGAGGCCATTAATGGCCTACCATTCATTAGCCAAAAATCATAGTTTATCTTCAAAGGACAAGGGATTCTTTTGTGCAGGTTGATCCTCTTGAGTATTGGGTGAAGTAGAACTTCCCCCTTTATGACCCTTCTTCTTTGAGTGCATGACATCTTGACAGTCATCCCCAACCCTTTTTTCAAGGTTGTTGTGGAGCTCATGTTGGAACACCTAAATGGTGACTACGGTGTTCTTGACCATCTCATTGTTATAATCCACAATTTCTTGCAAGCACTTGAGGGTTTTATCCTAATTGCTACACATGGTAGCCACCTCCTTATAAGGAAGCTAAGGTAGTAGAACAACTTCCTACACTAATCTTGAGAGGAGAATAATGCAAAAAATTTACAGATCTTTAACAGTTACCAAAACTTAAATAGAAATAAACATAAGTATCATGCATACCACGACATAATGATTTACGTGGGAAAACCATTTTGGGAGAAAAACCCCACACTCCAAAAGCTGCCCAATATATTATTCAGTAAATCACAAAGATTACAATATACGTGCAGAGAAATATTCTCATAGGAGTATCACCACTTAGAGATCAAGAGACAACATGACTGCTATCAAACTCTTAGAATACATCATTGTCTCTCTCTACCGTAGCCATAATGTAGCACCCTCATAAAATAGGGTTACATTATAGGGCAAGACAGGCCAACAAAATATCCACAATTAGATCTAAAACCTAATAATTAATGGTCTAGATTTATAATGTACCATTTATCTAATCTTTGTTGGATATTTTAGAAGTTTCCTGAAAAATTTAACATGCTCAAATTTTTCTATGTGCTACCATTGTATACACCTATTGGTGTAACTAGGAAACATATATAAATATATATGCATCCTATCAACAATAAACTGCAGATAATTGCAAGGTTGAGACAAATTTTCCCAACAAATCTCCCACTTGTCTAACACCTTGCAAGAGCAATGTGAGGGTGTAAACATCATCACTTTAATTTCTAGGGACCAAAAGGAACATAGTCTCTGAACTTATCTGTGCTCACAAGCTTAGTTAAAGAATCAACAACATTCATCAAATTATCTACCTTAACCAGCTTCACCTTGCCATCTTCGACCATATCTCTAACAAAATGATATTGTACATCAATGTGCTTGATCCTAGCATGAAATATCGGGTTCTTGGCTAGACATATCACACTGACTATCACAATAAATTATCACTGCACCTTGTTTTATTCCAATATTTGAACATGGTCTCTTAATCCAAATGGATTCTTTACAAGAATGAGTAGTTGTCATATACTCTGCTTCAATAATGGACAAAGCAACCACAGCCTATCGCTTACTCATCCAACTAATTGCACCACCAAATAAAGTAAACACATAAGAACTAGTGGATTTTATGCTATCAACATCACCTGCCTAGTCTGAATCCACATAACCATGAATATCAAGGGAAATCTCATCTTCAATCATATTACTATGATAACATAAGGAATAGTCTGAGGTACCCCACAAATTTCTGAAGACTCTTTTAACTGCATCCCAATGAACTCTACTAGGATTAGACATATATCTGGAAAGAACTCCCACTACTTGGGCAATGTCTAGTCTAGTACAAACCATAGCATACATCAAACTTCCAATTGCACTCTGGTAAGGCACTCTTCTCATGTCTTCCATCTCTGATGGAGATGTTGGACAATCTGAAATAGAGAACTTTGTTCCATCTAAAATAGGAACACGCAATGGTCTACAATCCTGCATATCAAACCTTTATAAAATTGAATTCACATACTTACTTTGGCCAAGCCATAGCTTTCTGTTCACTCTATCTCTGTTAATTTCCATCCCAAGAATGTGTTTAGCTGCACCAAGATCTTTTATTTCAAATTTAGCAGCAAGTTGAGATTTTAGTTTTGAAATCATACATTTCCCTCTACCAATAAATAACATATCATCAACATATAATGCAATAAAAAGGAAATGATCACCATCAGTTTTATAATAAACAAAATGATCTAATTTAGAATGCTCAAATCCCAAACTCAACACATATGTATCAAATTTTTGGTACCACATCCTAGGACTTTGTTTTAATCCATACAAAGATTTCTTCAATTTGCAAACATATTTACTTTTACCTTTCACCAAGTAGTGCTCCGGCTGTGTCATATAATATCCTCCTCCAAATCACTATGAAGGAAAGCATTTTTCACATCCATTTTCTCAACCTCTAAATCATAAGCAATAGTAATACCATGCAAAAATCTAATGGATGCCATTTTTGCAATAGTAGAGAATATCTCACCATAATCAACACCCTCAACTTGAGAATAACCTTTCGCAACCAACCTTTCCTTGTACTTCTCAATACCTCCATCTTAACCAATCCTTTTCTTGAACACCCATTTACAACCAATAGGTTTTTGTCCTTCAAGCAATGGTACAAGATCCCATGTATCATTCTTTTTCAAAGATGTCATTTCTTCACCCATAACAATCTTCCAAGATTATGCATCATTCATACCTGGTGCCTCTTCTACAGATATGGGTTCATCCATGTTAGTATTCAAAGAAAAAATACATCTCCAATCATTAGGTGAATACCTTTCAGGTGGTTTTCTATGTCTTGTAGACCTATGAACAAGTTGAGTTGGAGGTTCTTCCTCCTCTTCTGAAGATCTAGAGCTAAATGATCTCTCCTCAACTTCTTTTCTATCCTTGGGCCTCGATTCAACTCTCTCAGGTGAAGGAGGAAATTGAATCACATCATCCTATTTACTTTTTTTTTTCTACAATGTAACAAAAGAAGGCTTAGTTTCTCTAAAAATCACACTTCTACTATGTATTACCTTCTATGCAATAGGATCCCAAAGCTTGTATCCTTTCACACCATACTATATCTGATGAAGATACATTTTGCAGCCTTGTTCTCCAGCTTTGTTGGCTTCTCCTTTGGAACATGTGCATATGCCTTGCAACCAAAAACTCTAAGATGTCTCAATGAAGGCTTGCAACCCAACCATGCCTCTATAGGCATCTTATCAACAAGAGTATCATGTAGGAGACATGTTAATCAAGTAACAGGCAGTGGCAACAGCTTCAGCCCAAAACCTTTGTTCTAGACAAACACCACTCAACATACTCGTAGCCTTCTCCATCAATTTCCTATTCATTCATTCTGCAACTCCATTCTATTGTGGAGAATACGGAATTGTATTATCTATATGAATACCACAATCTTTACATAATCTATCAAAATCATTAGAGAAAAATTTACCAACATTATATGTCCTTAAACATTTTATTTTATTTCTAGTCTACAACTCAACCATTGCTTTAAATTCTTTAAATCGACTGAAAACTTCAAATTTACTCTTTAGAAAATATACCTGTGTCCTACTATAATCATCAATAAATTAAACGTAATATGTGGATTTACCAATCGAAGGAACATCTACAAGACCAAACACATCAGAATGAATAAGATCCAATACACCACAAGATTTATGAGAACTCGAGTAAAACTGAACACAGGTTTTTTTTTCATAAATGAAATGCTCACACAAATCAAATTCAAGATTGCAATCAAATAGACCTTCAACAAGGATTTTATTTTTCAAGGTTCTTAGACCCTTTTCTCCAATGTGGCCAAGTCTTTGGTGCCATAACATAGTTTTCTCTACAGGTAACTTTTTCATAGAGCACCCTTGAGTACCCAAAAGCCATGACCATCTGTTGAAGATGAAACCCTCACTTCTTCCACAGACTTTCTTTTCACCGAAGTACTATTGCACTCAACAGTGCATGCATCTAGCTTATATAATGTGTCATATTTGACACCTCTAGCAATCACCATAGCACCTCTAACCATCTTGCATCCTGCATCAAAAAATACTACTTACACACCTGCATCTATTAGTTTGCTCACAAATAGAAAATTTCATGCTAATCCAAGGATATACAACACACCATTAATCCTTTTTAATCTACCATCAAGAAACCTGATTTTAACTTTACCACAACCAACAATGTCTAAATGAGAATCATCACCCAAGTACACCTTACCTTCATCAAATTCTTCATATTCAGAAAAAAAATCTCTATTAAAGGTCATATGGAAAGATGCACCTGAGTCAATTAACAATGCATCATTACCTACACGAGTTGCCAAAGTTGCAATGAATGTGTCGCCATCTTCCTTCTCGAACTCAAAATAAAAATCAACTTTCTTCTTTTTCTTCTTCTATTCTTCTTTGCATTCCTTATGAATATGTCCAGGCTTACCACAATTCTAGCAAATAACTTTGGACTTTCCAAGAGATTTAGATCTCCCCCTGGACTTGGATTTGTCATGCTTCTCATTCTTCTTACCTTTTTCCTTAGGTCTTCCATGAACATTTAGGGCCTCCTTGGTAGTGATGGATACCTTCCTCCTCATCTCTTCAGAAAAAAAAAGAACCCACCACATCTTTAGTCTTCAATGTAACAGAAGTACTCCCAATAGCCATAACAAGAGAATCCCATGATTCAGTCAAAGAACAAAGCAATATTTGACATTTCTCCTCCTCATACATTTGGACACCAATGGATTCCAATTGAGCCACCAACATATTGAGTGCTTCCAGTTAGTATTTGATTCGTCCACCCTCTTCCATTAATACAATTTCTTCCTCAAGAATATCTTGTTCACTAAAGATTTTCCTTGATACATCTCACCAAGCTTCTTCCATAGTTTTTGTGCAGAGGTCTCCTCATGGACATTAATTAAAATAGAGTTTTCCAAGCACAATCTAATTAGACCCTTGGCTTTATGGTCCATAACATCATATTGAGCTGCCTAAGTAGGATTTGCAGGCCTTGAAACATTCTCATCAACAACATCCCATAGATCTTGATTTATTAACAAATCTTCCATTTTTAGCTTCCACATCTCAAAATTATTTCTAGAAAATTTCTTCACCTCTATTCTCCCTAATGAACTTTCCAACTAAAAATTCCTACAACAATATCACAAAGTGTTTTATACACAAGCTCCCACTCAAACCTGGATTAGTTAAAAAACCCAACAACCCACAACTGAAACCAAAGGTGATCAAGCTTTGATACCACTTCTAAGGAAGCTAAGGTAGTAGAACAACTTCATACACTAATCTTGAGAGGAGAATAATGCAAAAATTTTACATATCTTTAATAGTTACAGAAACCTAAATAGAAATAAACATAAATATCATAAATACCACGACATAGTGACTTACATGGGGAAAACCCTTTCGAGAGAAAAACCCTACACTCCAAAATTCGCCCAATATATTATTCAGTAAATCATAAAGATTACAATATACTTGTAGAGAAAGCTTCTCACAGGAGTATCACCACTCAGAGATCAAGAGACAACATGACTGCTATCAGAATCTCAGAATACATCATTGTCTCTCTCTACTGTAGGCGTAATGCAGCACCCTCATAAAATAGGGTTACATTCTAGGGAAAGATAGACCAACAAAATATCCACCATTAGATCTAAAACCTAATAATTAATGGTCTAGATTTACAACGTATCATTTATCTAATCTATGTCTGCCATTTTAGAAGTTTCCTAAAAAATTTAACATGCACACATTTCGCTCTATGCTACCATTGTATACACCTATAGGTGTAACTAGGAAACATATATATAAGTATGTATATATGCATCCTATCAACAATAAACCGCATATAATTGCAAGGTTGAGACACATTTTCCCAACACTCCTACAACTTCTCTCTCTCCTCCTTGGTACCAACCACCACCCTAAGCTCATCCACTTCATTATCCCAATTGGCCCACTTGTCAAAGGACTTGGCAAGGGAAGACAAAAATTCCCAATGACCTTCATCATCCACCTCACCTAGCCATGTCTCCTTCTGATTAAACACCTTTTCCACCAAAAGTTGAATTTTATTCTTGGTTGTGATAATTTGGGCAAGCAATCATTTAAGGATGTCATTTTGGAAATTCACGACCTCAGTCAAGTCATTAATTTTAAGATTTTGGGGGCATAATTGTTGCAACCAGCATCTTCATCCAACTAAGGTTCTTCAAGAGGCTTATCCAAATTCACACAAAGAGTAGGGGGGTCTGAGGAGCTAAGAGGGTTATTGGATGGGGGGATCTGGAGATCTCAGAGAAATCCTCATGAACAGGGGAACTAGAAAGGGAGTCATCTGATGTGGGGTTCCAGGATTCATCATCTGAGTTATCAGTATTAGAAATGGAAATTTGAGTGGGGTCTAAAAATGAACACTTTTTTTAGAACCAGGGGTAGGGACCTTGATGGTAGAGGATTTATCTTAAGCCCTAGTGTAATTATTTGAGAGGAGGATGACATCAAATCTAGGCCAGGGGTAGATGACGGACCCTCCAAGGGTTTAACAGAGTCACAAATCACAAGAGGGTTTTTCTTAGCAGAGGCTAGAGAAGGGGAAAGGACCACCTAAAATGGACCAGTTGGTAAATCAACCCCTGGTGAAGGGGTAAATTCTTCCCTTTATCTTGGACAACTTTAATATATTTCTCTAGGGAAAACATAATCCAAAATGTGAAGTTTATTTAACATTGTAACAAAAATAATTTAGCATTGGAAATAGGTGGGTATGAAAATGTTTAAACCTACCTTCCAAGGTTACATAGTGCATCAAAATTTTCGCCATTCTACTCCACACCCCTGAGAGGATATCTCTGTTAAACCCATTTTGCAGTCAATTGATACCTTTTCCCATTCAAAAATATTTCCATCTCCTAAAAAGGTAAGCTACAGATAAAATTATAGAATGGAAACCAATGGTTTCTAAAAAGAGGTAAGGCATTTTCCTGCTTTGAAAAGAAATATAATTTCAATAGGTTAATTGGGAGGTGAAGGTTGTACAGTTATATTTATTGAAAATTTGTGAAATTTCACTAAAGGATCATTGATAATAGAAAAAGGGGAGAAGGGAAGTATGTTGTATTTATGTATTGGTAATTCTAACTTTACCAATTCCTTAGCTTCTACATGAGAAAATACAACATTGTGGAATCATAGGCTTAGGAACATGAGTGAGAAGGGAATGCAAATTCTCCATTCATGGAATTTTTTATCAAGTTCAAAGCATGTTGATTTGGATTTTTTTGGGAACTATATTTATGGAAAATGGAAGAGTTCAAATTTCTCAAAGTTGGGAAGGAAAATAAGAGTGAAAAGTTAGAGTTTGTGCACTCAGATGTATGGGGACCAACTCAAGTATCATCTCTTGGTGGATCTTATTATTATGTTAATTTTATTATGATGTGACTAGAAAAACCTTGGTTTATTTCATTCACAAAAAAATGATGTCTTTGATACTTTTAAGAAATGGAAAGATTCATTTGAGAATTAGATAGGAAATAATTTGAAGTGCCTTATATTAGATAATGGAGGAAAATATTGTATTAAGGAGTTTGATAGTTATTATTCATACCATGGGATTTGTAGACAAAATATGGTTCCACGAACACCACAAGAAAATGGTGTGTTGGAAAGGATGAATAGGACAATCATGGAGCATGCAAGGAGTATGAGATTGCATGCAGGATTTCCCTTCAAAATTTAGGTAGATGTTGTGATACTATTATTTACTTAATAAATACATGGCTTTCAAGTTCCTTGGATGGTGGTATTATAAAGGAGGCATGGATGGGTAAAAAGGTATACTACTAATTTTTGGAAAATCTCAATTTTGAAGCATTTGCTCATATTTGAAATAGAAAATAGAACAAAGGTTGAAGAAAAATCCAAGAAGTGTACTTTTATTGGATATGGAGTTAATGATTTTGGTTATTGCCTATGGGATAATCAAAATCATAAAATCATCAGAAGTAGAAATATGATATTCAATGAGAAGTTCATGCACAAAGATTAGTTGTAGGGAAAGAAACGGGAAAAGGAAAAAATAAAATATACACCACTTGATGAAATCACAAAAAATAAGTTCCAAAGGTGCTAGAAAATAAAAATATTCAACAAGAACAATATTAGGTACCTCAAACTCTTGCAAGTGTTTATATAAGATCTACCAAGTTAAGTAGACCCCCTAAATGATACTCTCCTTCATTGTATTATGTATTGTTGACTGGTTTTTGTGAACCAAAAAATTATGAAGAAGAAATGCAAGTAGTGTTGGACTCAAGCAACACTGAGAGTGGGGATGAATCAGTGTTGAGCATTTTAAACTTTATTAATTTTTCCTTTCAATCAAAAGAAAGATGCATGAACATGAAACAATAAGCCACAACACCATAACACAAGGATTTTTACATAGAAACCCTGTTAGGGGAAAAACCACGGTGGAGGTCAATCCACAATTTGAGTACTCAAATATAGTGTTTTACAAAATGGGAATGCGCTTGCATTCAGGTACACTTCCTAGAGCTCACTACTCAAAATAAGGAAGGCTCACTTCCTTACAAAAAATTTGGATTACAACAAAAGGTTGAAATAAATAAATGACATCTACAAATGCCTGATTATAGTTCTGGTTAGGCTCATAGATCAGATTTTGCACTTCACTCTGCTCTGCCTTAATTCGCTTCACAAAAATCCTCTTCTACACAAATAGAATCACTCAACTGATATTTTGATATTTGCACACACATCAGCACATATTGAACTCACACACATGCACACCAAAATGAGTTAATTGATCTCATATATATCCACTACCAAGATTTCAATCGCTATATGTCGGCTCCAATGAAATAGAAAATATCTTCCAACTATCAACTCAAATCATGAATAACTTTTAATGTGCATCCACCAAATTCGGCCATAGCATAGATAGGACCCAAAACAAAATATTCGAACACAAAAATACTTTAAACAATTATATCTTAAACATTTGCAACACCAAACATTCGCTTAGTCAACCTTCATATACTAATAAACAGAAAATCGAACAACCGGATCTCCTAACTCATACACCACTTGATGTGATAGCACGAAACTCGAGAATAACACATTTCAGATACCCATCAACATTCCCTGAGATCCACAACCAAAATTGATAACTTGGTAATGCAAACTACTTGACAGATTCAAGCTTCAACTAGATACCCTGTTCTTCACTCTTCCTTCCGGTATAGAAAAATGTTGACATGTGGATTGGATCAATGACTTCAGTTGCCATCAATGACAACACTATAATCCATATGCCAACAATCTCCCCCTTTGGCATTGATGGAAACACTTAGTGAAAAATGACTAAGTGTCAGAACCTCAAAGCTTCAAAACGCCATAGGTGACAAAACTCAACAAAACTCCCCCTAAGTTTGATAAGGAATTTTTCACTACTCTCTCTCCCCCTTTGACATCAATGACAAAAAAATTCTTTCTCCCCCTTTGAAGTGTAACCAAAACTTGTGCAAAAATTGATTCAAAAACTTGAAGAAATACAGCCGTTATTTGAAGATTATTTTGTGCTTCTCCTTCAGCTTCGGAAGAAACTTCTTCCATGCTTCCACTGCAATCCCAGTGATTATGATCATGCTATTATTCTCAGATGCCTGGCTGATAATTTTAGTGAGGGATTCCGGAATGGTGAAGACATCTTCCAATACTTCTCCCTTCCTTAGTATCTCAATCAATTGTTCCATCCTATATTCGGTTATGTCCTTCACTTTCCAAAAAGTGTGAACAATCTTGTCCCTAGTGTTCTAAACATGTGTGTGCTTTGACTACATTTCCTAAATTCTTTTCTTGATTGCACCATCAACATCCTAAGACATGTCAAAGTTTTGACCAATATTGGTCAGCTTTGTTTCAATTTGTTTTGGCTTCTCTTTGTACTTGCTAATTGCATGAGGCCATTGAAGACAATAGTTATAAATGTTGTTTGCAGTGCTTATGCATTGTCTTAGTTCATTCATGTGCTTTTTCAGCTTGGTAAGTGATAATTTGTATTGCTTCTTTAGGTGTGGAATCACTTCTTCTTCCTTAGTCTGAGATTCAGAGTCCATGATTTCCTTGATACATTCAATCATCTCTTTTGGAAACTTATTCTGCAAACTCTCCAATTTGATATGATTGTGCACAAAATGAGCACTTAGTACACTTAAGATCATGTCATGCTCATATGAAGGTCTGATAGACCACATGTTCACAATATTCTATATTCCATCTTCCTCGTGAATAAGCTGCATTAGATCATCCTTGGTTAGATCACCTTCTTCTTCACTTCCTTCTTCCATTTCCTTTTCTTGTTCTGGTTCAGCTATTTTTAGTTCTTTTCCAAGGGTGTCCTCAGATTCCTCATCGGATTCCTCATCTGGTATGTCCACAATCACTTGTTATTTTCCCTTCCCTTCAACTTTTAGAGTCTTGCATGTTGGTGGAGTACAGATAGCAATTTCCTTTGTTCTTCTCTTCTTTCTCTCCATCTCACCAGAGGAGGAACCAACTTCAACTACTCTTACTGGACTGGAAACACCAGTTGAAACAAACTTTCTTAGAAAATCCTTAAAGAAACTTTCATATACTTGATCATAGTTTTCCAAATTATTAGAGTATATGTAAATCTATTTGCAAACTGGTTCACTCTCTTCCCATGTTACATTGTTGTTTAGGGGTAAACAATTCAGAAAATACATCACAAGGCATATAACCAAAGTACCAAACCTGAAAGGGTAACCTGTCTCCTTTTTCAATTGCACATTCTCCATCAGTTGATCTTTCAGCAATCAACAAAGATCAAAATCATGATCTTCCAGTATCATCTTGAGTGAAATATAAACTACACCTGCCGAGGTAGCACCTTCTATGTTTCTGAAAAGGGTTTTGTAAGATATTCCATGCACAATGTACCATGTCACTAGATCCTTAATTGTGGATATTATCAATGCCCTTTGGTCTCCAGTTACTCTGGTTAGGGTTTTGACTTCTTTATTTCGAATTGATTTCTTCCTCAGTACTTCCCCAACCTTGCATAATTAGGTTACAGCTACGATCACTTCTTTCAATATATGGTAGGGTTTTTCCAAAGTTAGAATATCATCATTCAATCTAATTAGAATGAACTCAATGATTTATGCATTTCTGAAATAAGGAAATTCACTCCAAATATCCAAGCTTTTGTGTTTTGCTTCATTCAACCATTTTAATTCATCATTCAAATACATGTTTCTTTCAGCTCTAATCTTCTCGCTTCTATACTCATCCAATTTTACCATTCCTTTGAATTGTTCCATTTTACCTTCCGTACACATGACTTAAAAATGCCAAATAAATTATTCAACCGCACACCAATTTTTTTAATACAATCGAAGTACCTGATGGATTAGGGTTTCGCCGCCAAATTCTCTTTATGCTTCTTAAATTCTGATGCAGAGTGCTCTCCTTCTTTTCTTTGACACAAAGTGGAAAATGAGGGTTTCAACTCCCTTTTTATATCTCGCACACCTAAATTTTATTGTAATAAATGCTTTTTCCCTAACTTATCCGGATACCCTATTTTCTCAGTTGTCAACCAAAAACTTCTACAGACCTTTAATTTAGCATAATATCCTTTCCAACTAGTTCCATAGCACCTGTAGATCAACAGTGCAACCACTGCAATCATCCACATCCTAGTGTCAATTACCGGCAGGGGGTTTGAAGGATTTTTCTTGATAGCTCCCCCCTAGGCCAAAGGCCTAAGACTAGTTCTCGGAAAGATTACCAGAAGCAAGTTTTGGTGTTGGCTCATTTTCTACAATAGAGGAACTCTTCTTCATTTGATCTCTTATTTCATCCACAGTCACTTTCCCTTTTCCTTAAAAATTTCTCTACATATTTTTGTCTTTGTATATTGGACCTCTTCTATCCATATTCTTGTTTCTATAGAATCTTGCAATGTGACTGTATTTGTTGCATTTGAAAGACACAACATTTCCATGTCCAAACTATTCATTCCATTGATTTCTTCTCGATCTAAATTGATTTGAAATATGCCCAAATCTTCCACAGGTATAACATTCCACATTCATTCTATTGATAGATTTGTTTGACACATTTCTACATTTAATTGACTTATGACCAAATTTATTGCAATTGAAGCAGTGACTAGAAAATGATGAATCACTTGATTTCATTTTACTTCTACACTGAGCAGCCATATGACCAAATTTATTACAACAGTATCCATTAAACTTTTAAGCATTAGGTTGTCTTACCAGACACCTTTTTGCATTGTCCATCATATTTCCTTGCTTGAAATTCCTTTGTCTAGATCCAAAACTTTCTCCTTTTTCATAACCAAGACCTCGCTTATCATTTGCATTCTTCTGCCCTTGAGTTAGCTCATCAAGCTTAACAGAACTGATCTTGAACTTCTCCTTATATTCATTTGCAGTAGCTAGTTCATCTCTAAGAATAACAATTTGTTTCTCAAGCTCTTCTTCATTGTCTCTGGATTCTTGCAGTTCCATTTCCAACTGAATGAATTCTCCATTTCTTTTGTTGCATTCATCAGATCTTTCTTTTAGGGACTGGGCAATATTCTCCTCTTTCTCCTTCCTATCTTCAATCTCCTTAGTCAGTTTTATCATCATAGATTCCATCGCATGCTTTAGGGTAGCATTGTCTCTGGCAAGCTTTTCACATTCTTCAGTTATTTCCTTCAAGGTTTGATTCAAATGATCGTCATCCATCATTTTTCTTTCTTCAATAATTTTGCTCTCTTTTTGCTATATCTGATCACAGAGGTCCTTTCTCCTTTCCCTGGATCTAATAACCTGGTCCTTCAACTTCTCAATGAATTTTTTAGCATCCTTAATATTTCCTTTCAATTCTCGGACTTCTGCCTTAGACTGATCGAGATCATCAAGTGGCACCACAAGTTGTTGTTGAATACTACCAGAGTCCATTACATTCCAAGATCTACCTCAAGCCATTAAACCTTTTCAAAGGAACTCAGCTCTAATACCAATTTTTGGACTCAAGCACCACTGAGAGGGGGGGTGAATCATTGTTGATCAATTTTAAACTGTATTAATTTGTCCTTTCAATCAAAAGAAAGATGAATGAACATGAAACAATAATCCACAACACCATAACACAAGGATTTTTACATGGAAACCCTATTAGGGAAAAACCACGGTGGAGGTCAATCCATAATTTGATTACTCAAATATAGTGTTTTACAAAATGGGAATGCACTTGCATTCAGGCACACTTCCTAGAGCTCACTGCTCCAACTAAGGAAGGCTCACTTCCTTACAACATATTTGGATTACAACAAAAGGTTGAACTAAATAAATAGCATCTACAAATGCCTGATTACAATTCTGGTTAGGCTCATAGATCATATTCTGGACCTTTTGTTAGATTTTGCACTTCACTCTGCTCTACCTTAATTCGCTTCACAAAAATCCTCTTCTGCACAAATAGAATCACTCAACTGATCTTCTGATATTAGCACACACATCAACACATATCGAACTCACACACATGCACACCAAAATGAGTTAATCGATCTCATATATATCTGCTACCAAGATTTCAATCGCTATATGTCAGCTCCAATGAAATAGAAAATATCTTCCAACTATTGTCTCAAATCATGAATAACTTTGAATGCACATCCACCTATGACATAGATATTAGGAACCTGAAATGCTTAACTCTCTTCCTCGGGTTTTCCACCTAGGAGAGAGATTTGGGCTCCTAAAATGCTTATTTTTCATTCAAATTAGGATGTATGCAATGTGATGTTATGTAAATGAAATAATCTAAATGTAATTGATTGATTAAAATGATCTAGAATGAATGCAAAGATGCAATTTATGCTATGTTTGAAAACACAGTGTGATATGCAAAAAACTATGAAATATGAAGAAATTGAAAGAAATATGCAGAACAGAAAGTACAAGGTAAAATCTAAGTGCACCTGGATGATGTGCGAGCTTTCTAGAATGTCTGGAATGCTGATGAAATTTTTTGATTTTTCATAGTGGGACTCATTCGCCAAGGGTGGCAAATTAGTCCTATGACTGGTGAAAAAGTGTTGAGAGTTGATTTCTGACAGCCGAGAGTTGATTTCTAACAAAATGAATATTTTTATATTTTAGGTGGGACTCATTCACCAAGGGTGGTGAATCAATCCTCCCTAAGATTTCTAAAAATTCAAAGGTCAACACTGCTACTCCAAATCTAGTAATGACTAAATATCAGGTTGTCGGGGTCAATTCTATAGAAAATGGGTTGAAAGTCACTCAAATTGCTTGAATAGATGATGAATTTATTTGAAGAGCCTAGTTGACTTGAAATCCACTTTTCAACACCTTTAAACCTGTCAAATCTGCAAAACAAAGGCTGCAAAGACACATGCAAAGGGGAAAAATGTTGGAGGGTTAGTGAATAGGGGTTTGCCTTGGTCAAACCCCACTTTGGTAATCAAACCCAACAGAAATGAATGACATGCAAAGGAAATGATAAATGAATAACATAAAAGTATTACAAAATTACTACATCCTTGAATATGCAAATCTGAAGTGATGTCAATGGTTGCTCCAAAGTACTTGAAAGTGCTTGAGTTGATGATGCAAGATGCTTGAGTGCTTGAAGATTACTTGAATTATGATGCTTGAATGAACGAGTGAATGGGAGATTGCTTGAATTTGTTAGGAGATGTAAAATGAGGTTAAAATCACATATTTATACAAATCTTGTGCCTTACTATCCGTTCATACCTCATCACAAGCCAACATGAAGTGAATTTGAGTAAAATCCCAAAAGAAATTTTGAAAAATTTTGAATTGAGGGCCAAGGGGGACTCATTCGCCACCCTTGGCGAATGAGTCCCACCTGGGACCCACAACCAAGTGTCAAAAATTATGTCATATTTAATGTTGTTTGTCTGGATAGGACCCGAAAATACACTTTATATAAGCATATGAGGGCATAAAGAGATAAAATAAAGCATGAGAAAGATGTAAATAGTGAAAATATGCCTAGAAAAGCCCAAAATTTTGTTACAAGACTTTACAACACTTCAAAAATAGGACTTGTTGATGAGTGAAAAGGTGGTTTTTAGGTGAATTGCATTAAATAGATTCTAGAAGAATGTAGAAATGTCTTACAACACTTCACAACACTTTCACAAGACGTCATTCTTTAAGTTTTAGCACCAAAATAAGCATGTTCAAGCTAAGATACATCATAAAATCAAAGCAACATAGTTCCAACACTATGAAACAAGACCTAAAAGACCATGAAAATGACAAGGGTCCATTTTTCAATGACACATTTAGCCCCCACTTTAGTGAGAGAAACTTGCTTCCTCACACTAAAGTAGCCATGATCATCAAGAAGAGGGTTTGAATGCACTTACATTAGCAAGATGGAATACAACAAACAAGGAGGATGATCAAGCCCCCAGGATGAATATCCCATGACAAATTGAACATAAGGATGAAGGAACACACAAGTGTTGAGAGGAATTGAGTGAAGCTTCGATCATCAATCCAACTAGTTGTGAAAAGAGATCTATGCTAATTGTTTGAAAAAGAAAGAATATGTACTCACTCTGGGGCCACGAAACTAGTTGTCCATGGGGTGAGAAAGCCCAAAAAGTAAGATACATATGTTAGTTGGTATGCACTCACAAAAAAAAAAAAAGTGGCTATGGGGAAAAGTCATGCCGCTAGTTGGGCTTCCCGCTAAACCATGCTAAAGCTATACCCATTTGATAACTTTAACAAGGCACCACAAAGCCAAAGAAAATGAAAATGTTGGTTTATTTTTTAAAAATAGGATGGTACCACAGGCATGCAAGTTGTGTTATGCAAGGTGGCCAAACAAATAAGACAGCTCCACAGGCATGCAAGTTGTGCTATGCAAGGTGGCTGAATGAGAATGTTATGTGTAAAAATGTTATGTGTAATATGTTCAAAGGAGTCTTGTTCAGTTTTTGTAAGGTTAGTCACTTAGGGAACATTGTGTCTAATGTCTCCAAAAGAGGACCAATCAAATAATAGTATATTTGCAACTTAGGGGATGCAGTGTGTCGCATCAAACCACCAAGAGGAATGCAATATGTTGAGAAATATCACACTTATGAAAGACATAACACCCAATGTCATCCACAAAGTGAAAAATGCATCACGCAAACGACAAGGCTTCACTAAGAATGCAAATGAAATAATGGTAATGTATGCCCCCCACTTTGAAGGAATTGCTACACATTGTTCTGTGAGAAATTACTTGAAAGTGGAGAAGAGGAGGAAAGCAAGAAAGAAAAACAAGACATGAGAGCCAACTTGAAAAGCCCTATGCCAAGTCATATGTTTCAAAGTTAAGTTGCATCATTTCAAGGAGAAAGGAAAAGCAAAGAAAGAAGGGAGTTTCCCCCTAGAAAAGAAATCACACCAAACACACAAGCGATCTATGGATTTGGGGTCTGTATGTTCATTGCTGCAATGTATGTTTGTATGAAAGAGGTTGGAACTATCATCATTCCAAAAAGTAAATAGAACTAGAAGAATGACACAAAGAGAGCGAAAGCAAATGAGAACAAAGTCTATTTTGAGTTAACATGGAAGAGACATTGCGATCTTATGCTTTGCATCGTCCCCAAAAGGAAAACACAAGCAAAAGACAAAAAGGAAAAGTGAAAAATATTTTGGTCAACATGAAGGAGACATTTTGGTCTCAATGCCTTGTGTCATCCCCAAAAGGAAAAACACAAGAAAATACAAAGGCGAAAAGGAAAAGAAAAAGGAAGGAGGTTTTTGGGCCAACATGGAAGAGACAAAAGGTGTCTCAATGCTTTGTGTCATCCCCAAAGGAAAACGCAAAAAAAAAGTGAAATGAAAAAGACAAGGACCATTTGGGTCAACATGGAAGAGACTTAGGGCATCTCTACACTTTGCATCATCCCCAAAAGGAAAACACAAAACAAAAGAGAAAAGTAAAAGGGGTGACAAATAGAAGAATAGAGATACACATAGAAGAAGTGTACAAAGAGAAGGAAACATCAAATGCACGATATGGGGGAACACGATACGCACATGAAAAGAAAAAGGAAAATGAAAAATGGACCCTTGTCATTTTCATGGTCTTTTAGGTCTTGTTTCATAGTGTTGGAACTATGTTGCTTTGATTTTATGATGTATCTTGGCTTGAACATGCTTATTTTGGTACTAAAACTTAAAGAATGACATCTTGTGAAGGTGTTGTGAAGTGTTGTAATACATTTCTACATTCTTCTAGACTCTATTTAATGCAATTCACCTAAAAACCACCTTTCCACTCATCAACAAGTCCTATTTTGAAGTGTTGTAAAGTCTTGTAACAAGATTTCACACTTTTCTAGGCATATTTTCACTATTTACACCTTTCTCATGCTTTATTTTATCTCTTTATGCCATCATATGCTTATATTAAGTGTATTTTTGGGTCCTATCCCGACAAACAACATTAAATATGACATAATTTCCAACACTTGGTTGTGGGTCCTAGGTGGGACTCATTCGCCAAGGGTGGTGAATGAGTCCCCCTTGGCCCTAAATTCAAAAAAAATCAAATTTTCTTTTGGGATTTTACTCAAATTCACTTCATGTGAGCCTGTGATGAGGTATGAACGGATAGTAAGGCACAAGATTTGTATAAATATGTGATTTTAACCTCATTTTACATCTCCTAACACATTCAAGCAATATCCCATTCACTCATTCATTCAAGGATTCATAATTCAAGTAATCTTCAAGCACTCAAGCATCTTGCATCATCAACTCAAGCACTTTCAAGCACTTTGGAGCAGCCATTGACATCACTTCAGATTTGCATATTCAAGGATGTGGTAAGTTTGTAATACTTTCATGTTATTCATTTATCATTTCCTTTGCATGTCATTCATTTCTATTGGGTTTGATTACCAAAGTGGGGTTTGACCAAGGCAAACCCCTATTCACTAACCCTCCAACATTTTTCCCCTTTGTATGTGTCTTTGCAGCCTTTTTTTTGTAGATTTGACAGGTTTAAAGGTGTTGAAAAGTGGATTTCAAGTCAACTAGGCTCTTCAAATCAATTCATCATCTATTCAAGCAATTTGAGTGACTTTCAGCCCTTTTTTTGCAGAATTGACCCTGGCAACCTGATATTCAATCATTACCAGATCTGGAGTAGTAGTGTTGACCTTTGACTTTTTAGAAATCTTGGGGAGGACTGATTCACCACCCTTGGTGAATGAGTCCCGCCTAAAATCTAAAAATCTGCATTTTGTCAGCTCTCGACTGTCAAAAATCAACTCCCGACACTTTTTCAGCAGTCGGAGGACTGATTCGCCACCCTTGACGAACAAGTCCCACTGTGAAAAATCAAAAAAAATCATCAGCATTCCAGACATTCCAGAAAGCTCACACATCATCCAGGTGCACTCATATTTGACCCTATACTTTTTGTTCTACATATTTCTTTCAATTTCTTCATATTTCATAGTTGTTTGCATATCACACTGTGTTTTCAAACATAGCATAAATTGCATATTTGCATTCATTCTAGATCATTTTAATCAATCAATTACATTTATATATGTTCTTTACATAGCATCACATTGCATACATCCTAATTTGAATGAAACATAAGGATTTTAGGAGCCCAAATCTCTCTCTTTCTAGGTGGTAAACCCTCAGAAGAGAGTTAAGCATTTCGGGTTCCTAAAATCTATGTCACACAACCAAAGTTGGCCACAGCATAGATAGGACCCAAAAAAAAATATTTGAACACAAAAATACTTTAAACAATTCTATCTTAAACATCCGCAACACCAAACATTCGCTTAGTCAGCCTTCATATACTAATAAACAGAAAATCGAACAACCAAATCTCCTAACTCGTACACCACTTGATGCAAGAGCACAAAACTTGAGAATAACACATTTCAGATACCCATTGACCTTCCTTGATATCCACAACCAAAACTAATAACCTGGTAATGCAAACTACTTGACATATTCAAGCTTCAACCGAATACCCTGTTCTTCACTCTACCTTCTGGTATAGAAAAATGATGACATGTGGACTTGATCAATGACTTCAGTTGCCATCAATGACAACACTAGAAGCCATATGCCAACAGGTAGAAACCATAAAGAACTGAGAGCGAGGCATTAAAGAGGAGATGGAATCTTTGATCCAAAACCAAACTTGGGACTTGGTTAAATTGCCCATAGGAAAAAGAGAATTGCAGAATAAATGGGTTTATGGGTTGGAAGAAGAAGATGGAGGAAAAAAGAGGTACAAGGCCAAACTTGTTGTAAAAGGTTTTGCACAAAATAAATGTATAGATTTTGATGAAATATTTTTCCCTATTGTTAAATTTAGTTCAATTAGAATTATTTTAAGCCTTGTGGGAGTAGAATATTTACATCTTGAATAATTATATGTAAAGACATGTTTTATCCATGGGGATTTGGAGGAAGAGATTTATATGCAACAACCATTGGGGTATGTGGTCAAATGGAAGGAGAACTTAGTATGTAGGTTGAAGAAGATCTTGTATAGCCTACAACAAGCTCCAAGGTAGTGGTATTTTAAATTTTAAAAGCTTATCATAGAACAAGGTTATAGTAGATGTCATTTTGACCACTATTTTTATTTCAAGAGACTAGATAAGCTACATTATCTTGTTATGGTATATAGATGACATGCTTGTTGCAGGGTCTGACATGCAAGATATTGATATTCTCAAACAAAAATTACTTAATTCATTTTCAACAAAGGATTTATGAATTTTAATGTAAATCCTTGGTATGAGAATAACAAAGAGATAGAAAAAATCATAAATTAACATTGTCTTGGAGTGAGTACATAGAGAAATTTTTTAAAATATTTCAAATGTAGGATGCCAAATAAATTATTACACCTTTTCCTAGTCATTTCAAACTAAGGATATGTGTCCCAAGACATAGGAGGAGATAGAATACATGTCCAAGGATCCATACTCATTGGCAATTGGTAGCTTGATTTATACAATGGTGTGTACAATAGCGAATATCGCACATTTAGTGGGAGTTGTGAGTGGGTATATGAACAATCCAAGAAAAGATATTAATTGGAACACAATAAAGTGGATTCTTATATTTGTGAGGTGCTACTGCTCAAGCATTATTTTTTGGTGATTCAAACACTTATTTGCAAGGATATGTTGATTCAAATATGATAGGTGATATAGATAGCAAGAGGATCACCACAGGGTATGTTTTTACTATAGGTGGAACAACAATATGTTGGATTCAAAAATTGAAAAAGATTGTTGCACTTTCAGCAACAAAAGTAGAGTATGTCATTTCTACAAAGGCTATTAAAGAGATGATTTGGTTACAAAGGTTTATGGAGGAGTTGAGAAAGAAGTGAGAATAGTAGGTTGTACATTGATAGTCAAAGTGTCATTCATATTAAAAAGAACTCAACCATTCAATTTAAGACTAAACATATATAGCTCAAATACCATTTTCTATGAATGATTTTTGAAGGATGGTTTTTGTTTTTAGGAAAATTGCTTCTAGGGGTAGCTCCCAATATATTAATTAGAAAAAAGGTTACAATTGAGATCCTTTCCACAAAGAGAAAAAAAGGAACCAAATGACTTCTTGAGAACCCACAAACTGTGCAGGGGAGGTGGATTACACAAGATAGGCATATTTCTCCATTTTATTTGTAGCCAAACTATCCCGCGCATCATTGTAATGGCCCCGATCAATAGTATGTTCTTGGGGATAGGAAAAAGAAGCAAATATCCATAAAGATGTGTACACCAAGTAGGCCCAGGTTAGGAAAGATCCATGTCAAATATTTTCCAGTGCCCTAGTTGGGCAAGACTGTTCCTTGCCACGATGAATCACCACCTCAGCATTTTTGTCCTTAGCAATAAAATTTTGAAGATCAGCGCATTGCTGACAATCATTTGAAATGATGGAAGGTGCAACTTGGTCAATAGCACGGTTTGAAATATAATCAACGGTCTCGTTTTCATTTCTAAAAATGTGTTTTACTTTGTAATATGAGATGCAATCTAACAAGGCTCATGCATTGTTCACCCATTTCATGAACTTCTAGTTGGAAGATGGATAGTTGAAGTTGGAAAAGATAAAAAACTAGCCAAAATCTTATAGACATATTAACAAAGGGAGTAAGTCGAGAAAATTTTATTTCTTGCTTAGTTTCAACTGACTTTCAAGTCTGATGGTGAAGATGAGAAACTTTCCAAGTCCAAAGTTGGAGCCTAGTCCATTGGGTGTAGTAGTGATGGATTTCCTATAATCATTCTCCAAGTGGAAGAATGTTGGTAATGGATCTTGATTTTGTTTTGATTATATAGGAAAATTAGGTTTTGAAGGGACCCGAAACCCTTTACAACAAAAGACACAAAATGTTGCTAGAAAGGATTTTCAAAAGACCACCAGCAGCAACCCAATAGCCAAAAAACACTACAGAACGGGTGCTAGATTGAAATATAACAATTGACTACCATCAACACCCAACAACCAAAAAAGAGCAAAACAACTGAAAAGAAACCTACACCCAACAGGAAACAAAAAGAAACAAAGAAGAAGACCGGGTGCTAGTACAAGCTACTCAAGGTGTTGGCCACCTCATTCTATTGGTTCTTATGTCTTTCGACCATATCCAACAGCTCCTCCTTCTCAACATCAAAGGATCTCTTCCAATCAGCCAACCCTCTAACAGCAGGTCCTTTGTCATCATCCTTAGTAGCTTTTTTACCTTTTCCCTTAGCCATGTGCTCTTTCTCCATAAGCTCAAAGAAATAAACCTGATCCTCCCTGAGCTCACTAATATTTTTGAACAGGACTTCTAAGGAGTTTGTGTTTTTCTTCACAGAGATATGACACTTTATTTTGTTAAAGGGCTTAATTTTTGGTGTTTTCATAGTCACATTTCGAGCCCATTTCATTTAAATTGTAAAATGCTATAATTTCATAGTAAATGGACCATTCATTATTAGTTCATAAATCTGATGGTAGAGGTTATGTTGGCTTTTTTCCCTAGAAGGAAACCTTCTTTATGTGAGGGAATTGTATTGCAATTGTGTATTGTGAGAGGAGATTATGAGAGAGCGAAGAGGAAATTGCAATGGATGTGTCATAGGTTGTATCCCTTCATTTTTTGGTGAAATAAAGGAAGGACTAATTGTTTCTCCATGAACGTAGCTCATATTGGGTGAGCCATGTATATTTGTGTCTTTGTATTCTATATTTTATTTATGTATTCATCTTATTGTATGTTTCTCTTTGACCCTATTCGTAACACCCATTTATCCCATAAGCCTATAATGTTAGACCAAATTTTGTAACAAGCTCTTGTCAAAGCACACAAGGCTAAATAGTTTTGAATTACCATAATCATAGCTATTCTATGGATAGAAACATCGCATTCACACATGATTTTCAAGAACTTATAAATGAAATGAAGATAAACATTAAGCATGCTCATGATACCACAACTCCCTTATTTTATAAGGTGAATGATATGGAAGAAAATAATGTGTATCAAGAGATTAGTCACGTTCCTTGTAGCACACCTTATATTAAGGTTACACATGACATAAAAGAGAAACCTATCAATATACATGATGAGGAATGAATTAATTGGTTATTTTTCCCCGCCTATCCTCACCACAATTTGTGCTTTTGATTTCTTTTATTGGCTTTATGTTTCCATGTTCCTAGTTTGCTTGTAAATGATGTAAATCTAAACCTTTCCTAGTGCATGTCAATGTGAGTAATTTTTTTCATGTACATTATTCATGTCACTTCTTCCTTGTGTTCTATATTATTTATACTTTTTCCTTTTGGTTATGTCTTGTATTTTGTGATCCTCCTTACCTAATCATGCATTTACCTTGTGTTCCCTTATTCTTTGGCTCCTTTGATTATTCCATGCGTTTTCCTAACCTTTTCTTATTACACCTTATATATTCTGATCTATACTTTTTTCCCCAACTTGAGGCCATTTCTCTCGCATTACTTCTATGTTAATTTTTTGTGCTTGCATACATGTCTTATTTGAATCTTGCAGCCTCTTATGTTATATATTTACCATCTTGGTTTTCTCGTGTTCCTTGTTATGTTCCTATTCTACATCAGTTTAATATGACACATAATTTACAATATACTTAAATGATTGTAAGGAACACTCGTGTGTGATTCCTACAATGTCTTGATATCTTATTAATGCATGTGCTATAGCATGTCACATAGCTTATTTTTTGAATGGATTATTCTTGTAGATACAAACAATGGATGAAATGAAATTTCTATGATTTCATATGTTCTAACCCTTACTTGGCATTACTTTTTTTCGTTCTTGCATCCATGCATTGATATTTGGTTTAGAGCCTCACTTGGCTATTGTGAGGCAATTTTAGGAGTTGTGTAAGTTTGATTAGGGAATCACTTATGCATTTACTATGAGAGGATAATTTTGATAATTTATTTGTATTATGTTATAATTTAGATTAAAAATGCTAAAGATGATATTTGTGGTTGTCATGCTTTGAGAGGTTTTTTGTACCTTATTTTTCATGTATAAGGACATGTTGATAGATTAGCCTAGTTCTTATTTGAAGCTATGGTTGTCCTTGTTGAATTTGATTTGCACATTGAGTGTGTATGAATTATACAATAATGTGGCCAATGTAAGGTATGTAGAGGAGAAAATCATAGATCTCACCTAATTATTTCACTTTTCCTTGTGGAAGTTATGAGACATATTTCTATGTGTTGACTAGCTTGCCTTATCTTTATGGTTGAATATGACACTATGTGGCTCTTATGAATATTTTATTGGTTCTGCATATTTGATTTACCTTCTATGTGGCTTTTGGGTGATTTTAGAACTTCTTAAAGAGGATGTAATTTATGTATCTTTTTTGGTTTAGTTCATTTTGAATCAATTTTAGGATTTAAGTCCCTTAGTTATTTAAATTGATTGTTGGCATTCCCTAATTTAAATTTGAGGTATTATTTAAGTTAAATATGATTAAATCTGTTATGGTATTATTCTATTTCTAATGAAAAATGAGAGAAAAATCTTGGGTGGAGATCTAATTGAGTTTAAGGATTTTGAAAAACTATGGGAAATTATTCCCTTTGAGGGGTTTTCTGTGTTGGTTGTGTGTACTCTTCCCATGGAAGGTCATGCTTCACACATATGTATGGATGGTTTTTTTGATTTTATGGATTTTATCTATAATTTTCATGGAATTTTTCCTCCTATTGTTTGTTTGGGTCTTTATGAAGCTCACCTAGTGCTTTGTTGACCTTGTTGAAAGACAATAGAATTGGATGTTGCCTCTTTTTTAGTTGGTTGATCTTTAGAAATAAGGGAAGGAATTCTACTTGAGTTATTTAATTTATTTCACTATCTTTCCTAATATGTGAATATATGTATTCAAATAATATTTTTATTCCTTGAAAGATTTTGTATTTGATTTGCATTGCGGTATACATTTGAGATCGTTTGTGATCATTGTATCATTATGTAGAAATGATAACTTGATTTATTGAAGTATTTGACTCCTTGTTTGTGGAACATTCTTTGGATTATTTTGGCCTTGTGTTAAGAAATTATGTTCAAAACCTTATTTTATTATTATTGAATATGTGATTGAATCCGTGCTTTTTATAAGAATAACCTTTGTGAACCTTGTATACTTAGTGTATAAAACAAATGGTTTGTGAGGGATCTTGTTGAAAACTTAATGTGGTTCATTTGTGTGATTGTGATCAATCCTTATGTGGAGCCAAGAGTATCTTGTATGTGATTTCTTATGTGAATCCATGAGAGTATGGATAGTGAAATCAATTCTAAATCCTTGTTGATTATTGTGATATAAAATTTGTGTGATTCTTGATTTTTGTGATAGATCTTATGTATGTTTGAGAATGACCTTTGTTGGTGGTGTATCCATGGTCCTTCTTCTTCATAGCTCAAGGGTTGCCTAGAGTGTCATAGACATCTATTACACTTGATGAAAACAATGATGGTAGGGTGGTAATTAAATCCTTCATTAGTGTTTTGTTTGGTGTTGTTACCTTCAAAATATCACTTTGGGAGCTCAAAGAATTTCCTAGTTTAGATCATTTTAATTTTTACATTTTTCAATTTGAGAGAAATTTTCTCTTTTGAGTAAATAGATGAACTTAAAAGTATCAATCCATGTGTTCTATGAATTTGTATCTTAATTTGTAATATTATTTATACTATGTATTTTAGAGGAAAATAGACTTGAAAAGGGGTATTTTTTATTATACGTAAAAAAGGGTTCTTAAAAGGACCCCAACCCTTTAACAACTTGGAAGATAAAATAACACTATGAGAGGAGATTTTGAAAATGAGTAAATTTTGTATCAAAAACTATGAATTTATTTACAAAATGAAAATTTTAAAAATGAATAATTCTTTATAGTAAAAAACAATGAATTTACATGAAAAATGTTATTTTTTAAATTGTAATATCTTAAATGTGTAGTTGGGAGCACATATACTTTAATGGTATAATGCATTCATTTCTAAATTTAAATCATCAAAAAATGTTAAAAGAAATTGTGTTTTCAAAGTCTCTTTTATCATTATCAAAAAATGTTAAAAGTAATTGAGTTTGTAGAATTGGCTTTCTTATATGAATCTTAGTAAATATTAAATTCCAAACATAGAAAACTTGTAGCTTGACATTTCCCATTTCTTAAGTGAGACAATTGTGCTAATTTTATCATTTTTATTATCGTGTTGCCTTTTCATTTGTTTTCTTTTAAAATTTTATTCATCAATGGTGAATGCCTATTTGCATGGAAAATGAGACTTATTACAATGACAAATGTGTTTTTTTTTTTTTTGATGAATAGGCATTAATCTATATTACGTATAAAGATTAAAATACATATTCACAAAAAAAGGTGGGTGGTAAGAAGGCACACCCCGAGAGTCACATGGGCAGCACCCAGAAAACCAAAAATTAATCAGTCACATGGGCCTAGCCCAAAAATCCAAGATTACAAACATAAAAAAGTCCATTAAGCGGCCAAAGCAATACCAGCAGAGCTAGGAGGGTCTTTGTCATCCAAATTTTTCCCCCATACATCAACGGGGTCTGGAGTGACATCAAGAGGAGGACCCCAACCATCATCAGCATCTTTATCTTTATCTTCTTTGTCCTCATGTCAAGGTGAGATTGCAAGCACTACACACAGAAAGCATTTACCAGGATTTGGCCAACCAGAGCTAATAGCAGGAGTATTATTAGAGGGCCACCTGAAGCCACCACTACTGCTTCTCACCACTCCTCTAGAGGACCACCCCTGGCTAGCCTGCGGAAGAGGAGAACGAGACAGCCCAGGAGGGTCGGAACCACACCAAAGAGGAGGCTGGGAGTGAGGGAGAGAAAATCCACTCTGTTGTCGGCCCTGAGAGGGAGACCGGTTGTGAGAGGAAGTGGGCGAAGTGGGCACCCAAGCCACAGTACATGGGGCATTGCCCCAATGATCCAAAAGCACCTGAAGGTGAGCCACCTCAAGTGCAACCTTGTTAGCTTGAACTTGAATTTGTAAAGCACATTAGAGAAAATAATAGCTTTAGAATACAAAGAAACATTTTTATCCATTTGGGTGTTAGCAAATATGCAAGAATTTCTATCTTTCTAGATATTGAAGAGGATTTCTACTCTAAAAGTGTGCCAAAGCTGGGTATATTTAGCAAGAAGTCTAGGAGAATCTCCCAGCAAAACCATATGCTAGGAGAAGGGCTCCAGTATGAAAGGTCGAAAGAAGTCATGGATCCAATTCCAAAACTACTAAGCTATGGCACAAAACCAGAAGAGATGCTTAAAAGACTCGGCTTGCCCACAAAAAGGGCACCGAGGATCCTGGACCCGCAAGTGAACAAGTCGAGACCCCACAGGAAAGTCTTGGAAAAGAATACACTAGGAAAAGTGGGCAAGTTTAGGGTCAACACTTGCAAACCAAGTGGCAAAGAATCTTTTTCCCCAAACATGAGTGAGGGATTGAAGAAGCCACCTCTAGTTCATACCTTCAATCATAGGAAAATGTGGTGAAAGCCACATATAACCAAGTCTAGGCTTGTAATTCCTGAAAGGGGTGTCTGGGTACCACTTCTAGTCTTTCCACCAAGGATTGGACCCACGAATTCCCACCTTATGAAGCATATTTGCAAGAATATCATTCACTAAACCATCATAAGTATCATAGTCCCAATTTTGAAGATTGTAGAGAGCATGAAAATCTTCCCACGGCATAATGTGCATTATGGGTCTGTGGAACACATGCTACAAAGTTTGAATGCCTTTCTTGTGGAACCTTAGCACCTTAAGCCAAGGCGACCTGGCCAATGGCTGACCATTACTAGAAAAGAGAGGAAACCACCAAATATTTTATTGATTGAGTGAAAGCCCACCATGGAAACCAGAGTTGGCCTAGCGGAGTCAAGGCTTAACTGCCTCCCAAGCTCTCCAAATGCTCTTGTCCATGAAATTTCCCACAATTTGGACTGGTTCCTTCATGACCAGAAGGGTTTGAAATCCAATCCTCTTCTAGGCGGGTCTATGAACAGGAAAGCTAGATTGAATGCAATGCCTGAGGAGAATTTTCCAGGCTTCATCTCCAGTAAGGGATCTAATTATCCATTTCACACACAAGGTAGTCCCTTTTCATTGAGTGGAGAGTAGACCAAGCCCTCTAGAGTCTCGGGGAAGGTGGCAGAATTCCCAGGCAACACGGTGAAACCATCTATGGGACTCCATAGAGGCCCAAAGAAAGTCTTGAAGCATCTTTTCAAGCTTGGCATAGGCATCTTTCGAAGGAGCACAACAAGAGGAGTAGTAAACACGTGTAGCCACCAAGATCTTAGAGAACACTTGGAATTTCCCTACTAGAGATAAGGGCTTGGTAATCCAATGGGCCAATTTTTGCTCAATCCTAGAGAGAACAGCTTGCCACAACTCAGCTCGAGAAGCCTAGAAGGCGAAGGGAATTCCCAAAAACTGAAATATTTCCCCTAGCCCAATCCATTTCCAACCGTACTACTAAAACCAGTGAGGAGTGGGCAGAATAGACTACCTATAGCACAATTTTTTATGCCACTGAATGGTGGAGCCAGATGCAAGACAAAAGATGTTAAGACATTCAAGATTTGCCTTAATATTATTATCTTCCTCCAAAATGGTGAGGAAAGAGTCATTAGTGAAATGGCCATTACCAAGTTGAGCCTGGGAGTTAGGCAAGGAAATTTTCCTTTAACACACTATTGAGAAACCACATTGGCCAATAGATAGCCAAATCCTTCAGCAGCAAGCACATAAAGAGGAGCAAGTGGGAATCCTTTCCGAATGGAGCAAAAAATGCCAAAGGAAAGAGATTGGCAACCATTAATGGTGATACAAGCAGAGGCATTGGAGAAAAGCATTTGGATAGCCTGAATGAAATTAGGACCAAACCCCAAGGCTTTCAACATGGCTAGAATGAAAGGTCACTCAATGCGGTCATAGGCTTTAGAAAAGTCAATTTTGAGAAAAATAGTTTTCTAGTCTAAATGCCTAGCCCACTCCATACCTTCCCACAGAGCAATGATATTATCCAAAATAAATTTGTACTTGATAAAACCAGTTTGTTTTGGCATACAATCTGACGTAGAAGATGGCGGATCTTCAGAGCCAAAGCTTTGGCAATGATTTTGTAAGAGACAATGAGGAGCGTTATAGGCCGCCAGTTGTAGATATCCTCGAGATCTCCAAGCTTAGTTATGAATTTAATATTTCTTTCATTAATCATATTACCCAAGGATTTGGAATGAAAAGACTCAAGATAGACTTTATGCAAGTCATGCCCAACACAATCCCAAAGGGCCTTGTAAAATTCACAAGGGAAACCATCAATCCCCAGGGCCTTGTCATCAACCATGGAATGAACAACTTCCTTCAAGTCTTCAATTTTGAGAAATTGTTCACAAAAATCTTTTTGGGATGAAGATAGCCTATTTGGAAAAATAGCAAGACAATCCTGAAGGGCTTGTTGTCGCTCTAGTGTATATTCTTGAGCAGTGAAAACTTGTTCATAATGTCAAAAAAAGGCATAGAGAATGTCAGGTAGCTCAGAAAGCACCTTAGTTCCTTCTTTAATTCTTTTGATGCTAGCAGATGAGTGTCTAGCATGTAGGGCTAGAAAAAACTCCTTGGAGGCACGGTCGCCAATCTTTAACCAATGCATTCTAGCTTTGATTTGCGCACCTCTAGTAGCATAATTGTCTGCAACTTGCATTTTGTGTCTTCATCCCACCACCCTGACTTGTAATGATGGGGAAAAGGGGCTAGCCACTAGAGCCTCGGTAGCTGAGCATAGGTCAATTGTGGTAGCCTCATTAGCCAACCAATGAAAAATATCTAGCTAGCGCCCATAAATATGTAGAAATCTAGTCGTGTGATTAATATAATCATTCCACCAATTAATCCATCCTATATTATGAGGTGGCCTACACTCTAAATTCTAAACTCTACGAATGTGGGCCAACGTGGGTTGATGAAAAAGCAGAGACCTATTCAAAAAGAACTGTATTTTGTAGGCTTAAGGTTGTCTTGTCTCCCATTCAATGTGAAAAGAAATGGGGAAATGATTTGACAATGTCACATCCACTAATGGCTTAACCGGGAGCAAAAAGCTATCAAAAGAGAAGAAAGATTGAGCCAAGATCATGGCACATTCAAGGCACTTAAATATCTTGTCAGATTCAGCCCTGAAATTACACCAAGTGTGCCAGAGGGAATGAGAATGACAGCAACCAATATTGGGATCAAACAGCCCCAATTTATTACACATGTAAAACCATGCCTCCCATTCTCCAGTTGCCCATCTAAATGGCAGAGTGCCATCTTTATCATATACCATCTCAACCATATTGAAATCCCCACAAAAAATTTAGGTAGCAACTGGCAATAAATCAGTAATCCAATGCTAAAGCAAAGAGCGTTCCACAGCATCATTAGAGGCATAAATATTAACAATCCAAAAAGAGTGATTATCAATATTAAGAAGGATCCAGATGAGCCGATGTGTGGGGTCAAACCCATGGTCAACCACACAAGCATGCCACCATGGGGACAAAAGGGTAACAATTCTGCCATGTCCATCATCATGAGCAGTACAAAACATATGACTAGCTAGCCAAATAGAACGACAAACCAAAGTGAGCAAAAAACCAAAAAATTTAACCTCTTGGAGACAAAGCACTTCAATACCAGCATACTTCTACAAAGTATCGCTAATAGAATACTTCTTGGAGAGGTCTATCAAACCTAGAACATTCCATGAGAGGAAATTCATGAATGAAACTCCTCCATATCGTCGGAGTCTGGTTCCTCCTCATTCAGAGTAGAGAAGCAATTTAGCAAAAATTCTAGTGAAACTGGCCCAATTTGCAAATTTGGAGAAGAAAATATTTGTTTCTTCTACACATATTATCATTCTTCCAATGGTGGAGAAGGATTGTGAGATCGTTGTTGAGCTCCCGTCACGAGAGGAGATACATTTGTTGTGATATCATAATGGTAGCAAGCTGAGGCATAGCCTTCAGCCTAGGCCAAGCCAAAATATTGTCAGCCCAGACTGGGGCCTCTTTCCCCTTCATAGAAGGGTTTGAAACATCTTTAGTTGGCTCAAGGACTTTGGAGACTGTCTCAGATCCACTAGACTTGTGTTTACGGTTTGTAACCATGGTCCATTTCTCATCAAGTTTGGCAGCATAATTATCCGTCTGACGAGGCTTTTTAAATTCCCACGGTGGAGAAGTACAAGGCACTGCTAAAGGGCAGTCCTTGATCTTGTGGTCTGCGAACTAGCATCTATAACACGTATTTGGAAAATTAAAATAAGTGACCTTCTGGGTATGCCGAAGAGCTACAATTTGAATGTCAATGGATTTTTTCAAATCTTGTGAAAGGTCCACTTCAACAAAGAACCATTTCTGGGGTCGGGCCTGGAAAAACCTATCTAGCTCAATACAAATGACCTTCCCCAGAGAGGACACAATATGACTCAAAAAAGTAACACAAGGAAAAGGCAACCCTAGAAACTCAATCTAGACCGGGACCCACAACTTGGTGTCATCCAAGATAGCGAAGTCCTGGGTCCACGACTGGAAAATGAATAGAGAAGACTTGACATACTGTTAACACGAGGATTTGCACCCAAAGTTAAGCTGAAAAACTCAATAAATCCTATGCACATGGGACTATTCTCAAGCTATGGGTATCATATGGTGAGAATAGACCTCTATATTTTGGGCTGGTTCCCTTTGGATTTTCTTGTAAAACTATTTTTTTTAACAGAGGTAAAGGATAGAAGGATAAAGTAAAAATAAAATAGGAAATTAAGGTGATTCACCAATTGTCAAAATGACTTGCAACTTTGATAAACTTACAAAAGACTCAATAAAGCCATGTGATCACAACTCAGAAACTTATGCCTGCATAAATGATTCTAAGGTAAGGCTTGAACTTATGCTAAGAGTAAGGAAAACAATAATGTTTTCATAAAATTCCTAAACATGAGACTTAAAGCACAAACTGAGACTTGCACTATGACATAATATCTTATGCATTCAATATTGGAAGAATTGATAAAATAATGAAAGAATTCAATATTTAATCCTGTAACTCACAACAATTACTAAAGAACACAGAAAAATAGAGAAGGAAATAAGCTTCTTTATTGAGAAATAAGAAGTATCTACATTACAAATCTGTAGAACTCACAAGAAAATGAGTTAAAAAGCAAGGAATAATTTGCTCCTGCAGCCTCCAAACTTAGAACTAGAGAAAATAATGAGAGAAGAGAAGATATATAGAAAATCCCTTCAAAATTCAAATTTGAATTTTGGCTCCAAAACTGATGTGTTGTCAAAATTCTATCCCTCCTTCAAATCACCATGTGTCTAAAAGAAAACCCCTCCAAGCATGCATAAGGAGTAGTCAATTTGGAAACAACTCCAAAGGGTCGTATGAAACTGAAAATCCCTCAAAAAGAGGATCATAATTGAATGTGGACTTCAGTTTTAGGCCTCAAATCACTCCTTGACTCAAGTCAAGTCAAAAGGAACTCAAAACTGAAGTTAACTCCTAATTAGGGGATCCAAACTCCTGATTTTCCTCCATGTGTTGGCATTGATTCCCCAATCATCTCAATGACTCAAGCAAAGTTCTTAATGCTCCCTTTGACCTCCTATTGGCCAAGCTTTTGAAATATTTAATGGCACCATTATTCTTGCATTTCAAATATCTTTTATTTAAAATGATTTACAAATATCATTTAAACAAATATTTACAATTGAAACAAATGCAAAGAATGTATTCACTATTTTGCATTATTGCATAAGGCACTTAATTTTACATTCAACAATAACATTTATTTGAAAATTATTTATAATTATCATTTTAAAATAAATGTTATACAATTTTGAACCCCAAAATGCAAAACTAGAGACTTATATTTAAAGCCAAATACACAAAATTAAATGGCTAAGTTCTAAGCCTTATGAAATATTTAAGAGAATTTTCAAAAATAAAATCAAAAGGCATTATTAATGCCATGACCCATCAAATACAATTAAGTCTTTTAAAAAACTTAAGGCAAAAATTCCTTCACTTCTTTCATTGGCCATTGAGTTCCTTATAGGGTTTCAAACCCTAAAACCAAAGATAGATTTTTATTTTTATTTCATTTTGCTTTGCTGATGAGAAGTGTTGCTGCCATGGGAACCCTAGTCGACTATTTTTTAACTTGAAATTTTGTCTTTGTGCGCCATTTCTTGCATATTTTGGAAGACCATATGCAAAAAACGCAGTGTAAGTATCATTTTGCTTGAGATTTGCAAGATTCCTGTGCATTTTTGAAAGCTTTTGTAATTGTTATATGTCAGTGGCTTTTCTCTAGCCGCCATGAACAATCTATTTTGAGCTCTTGGAAGCTTTAAATAATAAGCAAGTCTCTGGTTTTTGTACTCTACAGTCAGAAACAAAAGTAAATTCTTTGAGAAATCTTTCTTTCATTTTACCTCTACTTTTTCTACAAAAAAAATGAGTAGGGTGCGGCTATGTATTTCTTATATTGATTTCATTTTCTATGTTATATTCTTTATTTTCCACGTATTTTACAACAAAAGTATTTATATACGCCTTGCAAATCTCCTTGAGAACTTGATTTGCATTTAGTTCTTTCCCTATAGCATTGTGAAGGTCTCTCACAATCTCATAAACCAACTCACTTTGACATTCCAGGGCTATCATTCTTAGCAAAAAATATTGTATTTTTTATGACTGGGTCTACATATTTTGATATCCATCCTCTGGCTAAGCTTTCCCATAAGGTTTAAAGTAGAAGTATTATTTTTCATTTCTGAAAAATAGCATGATTCTATTACAATTGTATCTTGTAGTTTGTTCATCATAAATTTTTCTTTAGAAATACAAGCTAAACATCCCACTCTTTATATTTCCTTCTGAAAACTTCCAAAACAGAGTTGTATAAGCCTCAACAATTATTCTTGTAGCTGCATTCTATTTGATTTCTTTAAAATATTCGTTAAAATGTTGAAAATCATGCTCTCTTTTCCTTGGTTCTCATTTTATTAATACCATACTTCTATCCATTTGAAGTCTGAAAATGTTCATTATCTTGCTCTGGATGTCTTGAGCACTGTAATATTCATTGATATCAGCTTATTGATTCTTGGTGTTCTCTTCATAGCATGAAGAAATGTGCAATAAAAGAGCCTATGTATTTAAAAATACATGAAAGACTTGCATATATTGAAATAATGCAATGATTTCTTTTATATGAGGTTGTTCCTTGGAACCTCTGTAAAACATTGTATTGATCTTATGATGGATACTCTAGTACTGGTATCACTGTTGTTCTTAACTTCTATAGCTCCTTGAAGTAATGCTCCATGAATTTGGCATGTATGCATGTTCACTATAATTGAGCAGTTGATATAAATGGTTCTGATTACTTTTCTTTCATACTATAGCAACTCTTATTATCATGAGCTGAGCTCCACCCTTGTGGGAGCCACATTTAACCCCACTCATGTCGTAATTCAATAACCAACAACATTACATTTCTTGTTTCTGCACATGAAACAAACCAATTAGTAAAAACAATAGATTCAATGATTCCTTTTGATGCTCTGCTTTTTTCAAAGTTAATCATTTGGTGAATGCCTGATAAGATGTAAATTTCATTTATGTTGGTAATGTAGGGATAAGGTAGAATGTGATTTCTCATTGCTCTAACATCACTCTTCACAATTTTGCAGGTAAACCTTGGAGCTGGAGTTGAACCTGATATTGGAGCTAAACCAAGATCAACCCGACTATGACGATGATTTGTCATCCCAGGCAATGACGAATCAACTTCTCTCCATGTTCTTAGTTTATTTTCAGTTGTGTGATATACATTTTACTTGTATTCAGCATTTGATTAAGAAATCAAATCAGGCTACTCCCACGGCTTGTGTGGTATTACAGAACATTTTTCTCAATAAATCATTTGTTTATGATATGTAATGGTTTATCATCAGCAATCTGAGTTTGTTCTAATTACACAATTTGAAGCAATGAAATTGCAACTTTTTTTAAAACATATGTTCTGTAATAAAAAATGAATGATTTATTGCATTCATGTTCTTATATTTGCAATGCCTTTCTAATAATCAGCAGTAAAAATCACTATGATAACTCAGCTTGAATATTTTGTTCTCCGAATGAAATTTTTTTAGCATTTGCTTTGTTAGGACTGTTCAAATAGTTTGATTTGAACTATTTGAATGATTTTGACAAACCAAACCTAAACACTCTTTCATTTTGAAAACAAAATTCATTGGATTACCTGACACCAAAAATTTTGTACTCTAGCAAGTAATTCCCCCTAAACTTCATTAATTTATGTGGGAAGCAAAAATTAATAGCACATACCAGGGACCATGATTCAAGATTGCCTAAACATGACTGATCTCCACAAAATAGAAAAGGAAAAAACCCTTGGTTAAATTTTGGACCATATCAAGGTGGACCCCATGAGGGACCCAGGCCTTGTGGACCCATTCTTTAAGCACACTTTCAAGGGGAATCCTCCCAACAAAGTTCCCAACAAGAGTATGTTGCTCAAGCCATTAACAAGCAGAATCAAAATCAGGAAAATTTAAAACCACATCAGTTGGGGAGTCAAAAGACCTACCTCATGAAACACTTTGGGAACAAATTTTTGAGGTCATTTGTTCGGAGGTGGGGCCATTGAGTAGAGTCGTCAAACTGCCAACACCAACAAGA
>VDFB02000003.1:1582957-1625225 GCA_007258455.2 Sequoia sempervirens
TTATTAGCTTTTTACCTTTTCCCTTAGCCATGTGCTCTTTCTCCATAAGCTCAGAGAAATAAACCTGATCCTCCCTGAGCTCGCTAATATTTTTGAATAGGACTTCTAAGGAGTCTGTGTTGTTCTTCACAGAGATATGACACGCTTGATTTTGTTAAAGGGCTTAATTTTTGGTGTTTTCGTAGTCCCATTTGGAGCCCATTTCATTTAAATTGTAAAATGTTATAATTTCATAGTAAATGGACCATTCATTATTAGTTCACAAATCTGATGGTAGAGGTTATGTTGGCTTTTTTCCCTAGAAGGAAACCTTCTTTATGTGAGGGAATTGTATTACAATTGTGTATTGTGAGAGGATATTATGAGAGCGAAGAGGAAATTGCAATGGATGTGTCATAGGTTGTATCCCTTCATTTTTTGGGTGAAATAAAGGAAGGACTAGTTGTTTCTCCATGAATGTAGCTCATATTGGGTGAGCCATGTATATTTGTGTCTTTGTGTTCTATATTTTATTTATGTATTCATCTTATTGTATGTTTCTCTTTGATCCTATTCGTAACACCCATTTATCTCGTAATCCTATAATGTTAGACCAAATTTGGTAACAAGCTCTTGTCAAAGCACACAAGGCTAAATAGTTTTGAGTTACCATAATCATGGATATTCTATGGATAGAAACATCACATTCACACATGATTTTCAAGAACTTATAAATAAAATGAAGATAAACATTAAGCATGCTCATGAAACCACAACTCCCTTATTTTATAAGATGAATGATATGGAAGAAAATAATGTGTATCAAGAGATTAGTCATGTTCCTTGTAGCACACCTTATATTAATGTTACACATGACATAAAGAGAAACCTAAATAGGTGATTTTAGAACTTCTTAAAGAGGATGTAATTTATGTATCTTTTTTGGTTTAGTTCATTTCGAATCAATTTTAGGATTTAAGTCCCTTGGTGATTTAAATTGATTGTTGGCATTCCCTAATTTAAATTTGGGGTATTATTTAAGTTAAATATGATTAAATTTGTTATGGTATTATTCTATTTCTAATGAAAAATGAGAGAAAAATCTTGGGTGGAGATCTAATTGAGTTTGAGGATTTTGAAAAACTATGGGAAATTATTCCCTTTGAGGGGTTTTCTGTGTTGGTTGTGTGTACTCTTCCCATGGAAGGCCATGCTTCACACAAATGTATGCATGGATTTTTTGATTTTATGGATTTTATCTATAATTTTAATGGAGGTTTTCCTCCTATTGTTTGTTTGGATCTTTATGAAGCTCACCTAGTGCTTTGTTGACCTTGTTGAAAGACAATAGAATTGGATGTTGCCTCTTTTTTAGTCGGTTGATCTTTAGAAATAAGGGAAGGAATTCTACTTGAGTTATTTAATTTATTTCACTCTCTTTCCTAATATGTGAATATATGTATTAAAATAAGATTTTTATTCCTTGAGAGATTTTGTATTTGATTTTCATTGTGGTATACATTTGAGATCCTTTGTGATCATTGTATCATTATGTAGAAATGATAACTTGATTTATTGAAGTATTTGACTCCTTGTTTGTGGAACATTCTTTGGATTATTTTGGCCTTGTGTTAAGAAATTGTATTCAAACCCTTATTTTATTATTATTGAATATGATTGAATCTGTACTTTTTATAAGAATAACCTTTGTGAACCTTGTATATTTAGTGTATAAAACAAATGGTTTGTGAGAGATCTTGTTGAAAACTTAATGTAGTTCATTTGTGTGATTGTGATCAATCCTTATGTGGAGCCAAGAGTATCTTGTATGTGATTTCTTGTGTGAATACATGAGAGTATGGATAGTGAAATCAATTCTAAATCCTTGTTGATTATTGTGATATAAAATTTGTGTGATTCTTGATTTTTGTGATAGATCTTATGTATGTTTGAGAATTACCTTTGTTGGTGGTGTATCCATGGTCCTTCTTCTTCATAGCTCAAATATTTCCTAGAGTTTCATAGACATCTATTACACTTGATGAAAACAATGATGGTAGGGTGGTAAGTAAATCCTTCATTAGTGTTTTGTTTGGTGTTGTTACCTTCTAAATATCACTGTGGGAGCTCAAAGAATTTCCTAGTTTAGACATTTTAATTTTTACATTTGTCAATTTGAGAAAATATGCAATTTGAGAGATTTTTTCTCTTTTGAGAAATAGATGAACTTAAAAGTATCAATCCATGTTTTCTATGAATTTGTATCTTAATTTGTAGTACTATTTATACTATGTATTTTAGAGGAAAATAGACTTGAAAAGGGGTATTTTTTTATTATTGGTAAAAAAGGGTTCTTAAAAGGACCCCAACCCTTTAACAACTTGGAAGATAAAATAACACTATGAGAGGAGATTTTGAAAATGAGTAAATTTTGTATCAAAAACTATGAATTTATTTACAAAATGAAAATTTTGAAAATGAATAATTCTTTATTGTAAAAACCAATGAATTTACATGAAAAATGTTATTTTTTAAATTGTAATATCTTAAATGTGTAGTTGGGAACACATATACTTTAATGGTATAATGCATTAATTTCTAAATTTAAATCATCAAAAAATGTTAAAAGAAATTGTGTTTTCAAAGTCTCTTTTATCATTATCAAAAAATGTTAAAAGTAATTGAGTTTGTAGAATTGGCTTTCTTATATGAATCTTAGTAAATATTAAATTCCAAACATAGAAAGCTTGTAGGTTGAGGTTTCCCATTTCTTAAGTGAGACAATTGTGCTAATTTTATCATTTTTATTATCGTGTTGGCTTTTCATTTGTTTAGTTTTAAAATTGTATTCATCAATGGTGAATGCCTATTTGCATAGAAAATGAGACTTATTACAATGACAAATGTGTTTTTTTTTTTATGAATAGGCATTAATCTATATTAAGTATAAAGATTAAAATACATATTCACAAAAAAAGGTGGGTGGTAAGAAGGCACACCCCAAGAGTCACATGGGCAGTGCCCAGAAAACCAAAAATTTATCAGTCACATGGGCCTAGCCCAGAAATCCAATATTACAAGCATAAAAAATTCCATTAAGCAGCCAAAGCAATACCAGCAAAGCCTCCTAGGAGGGTCTCTTTCATCCAAATTTTTCCCCATACATCAACGGGGTCTGGAGTGA
Organism: Sequoia sempervirens; assembly: GCA_007258455.2. NCBI lineage: Eukaryota > Viridiplantae > Streptophyta > Pinopsida > Cupressales > Cupressaceae > Sequoia > Sequoia sempervirens. Next base: position 1,586,121 of record VDFB02000003.1, read on the forward strand.
CGTCAAGAGGAGGACCCCAACCATCATCAGCATCTTTATCTTTATCTTCTTTGTCCTCGTGTCGAGGCAAGATTGCAAGCACCAGACACGGAAAGCATTTACCAGGATTTGGCTAACCAGAGCGAGTAGCAGGAGTATTATTAGAGGACCACCCGGAGCCACCACCGCTGCTTCTCACCGCTCCTCCAGAGGACCACCGCTGGCTAGTCTGCGGAGGAGGAGAATGAGACTGCCTAGGAGGGTGGGAACCATGCCGAAGAGGAGGCTGAGAGCGAGGGAGAGAAAATCCACTCCGCTGTCGGCCCTGAGAGGGAGACTGGTCGTGAGAGGAAGTGGGCGAAGTGGGCACCCAAGCCACAGTACATGGGGCATTGCCTCAATGATCCAAAAGCACCTGAAGGGAAGCCACCTCAAGTGCAACCTTGTTAGCTTAAACTTGAATCTGTAAATCACATTAGAGCAAATAATACATTTAGAATACAAAGAAACATTTTTATCCATTTGGGTGTTAGCAAATATGCAAGAATTTCTATCTTTCTAGATATTGAAGAGGATTTATACCCTGAAAGTGTGCCAAAGCTGGGTATATTTAGCAAGAAGTCTAGGAGAATCTCCCAGCAGAACCATATGCCAAGAGAAGGGCTCTAGTATGAAAGGCCGAAAGAATTCATGGATCCAATTCCAAAACTACTAAGCTCTGGTACAAAACCAGAAGAGATGCTTAAAAGACTCAGCTTGCCCACAAAAAGGGCACCGAGGGTCTTGGACCCCCAAGTGAACAAGTCGAGACCCCACAAGAAAGCCTTGGAAAAGAATACACCAGGAAAAGTGGGCAATTTTAGGCTCAACACTTGCAGACCAAGTGGCAAAGAATCTTTTTCGCCAAACATGAGCGAGGGATTGAAGAAGCCACCTCTGGTTCATACTTTCAATCATAGGAAAATGCAGTGAAAGCCACATATAACCAATCCTAGGCTTGTAATTCCTGAAAGGGGTGTCTGGGTACAACTTCCAGCCTTTCCACCAGGGATTGGACCCATGAATTCCCACCTTATGAAGCATATTTGGAAGAATAGCATTCACCAAACCATCATAAGTATCACGGTCCTAGTTTTGAAGACTGTAGAGAGCATGAAAATCTTCCCACGGCATAATGTGCATTGTGGGTCTATGGAACACATGCTACAAAGTTTGAATGCCTTTCTTGTGGAATCTTAGCACCTTAAGCCAAGGTGACTTGGCCAATGGCTGACCATTACTAGCAAAGAGAGGCAACCACCAAAAATTTTATTGATTGAGCAAAAGTCCATCATGGAAACCAGAGCTAGCCCAGCGAAGCCAAGGCTTAACTACCTCCCAGGCTCTCCAAATGCTCTTGGCCACAAAATTTCCCACAATTTGGACTGGTTCCTTCATGATCAGAAGGGTTTGAAATCCAATCCTCTTCTAGGCAGGTCTATGAACAAGAAAGTTGGATTGAATGCAATGCCTGAGGAGAATTTTTCTGGCTTCATCTCTAGTAACGGCTCTAATTATCCATTTCACACACAAGGCAGTCCCTTTTCATTTAGTGGAGAGAAGACCAATCCCTTTAGAGTCTCGGGGAAGGCAGCAAAACTCCTAGGCAACACGGTGAAACCCTCTATGGGACTCCGCAGAGGCCCAAAGAAAGTCTTGAAGCATCTTTTCAAGCTTGGCATAGGCATCTTTCAAAGGAGCACAACAAGAGGAGTAATAAACATATGTAGCCACCAAAATATTAGAGCACACTTGGAATTTCCCTTCTAGAGATAAGGGCTTGGTAATCCAATGGGCTAGTTTTTGCTCAATCCTAGAGAGAAAAGCTTGCCACAACTCAGCTGGAGAAGCCTAGAAGGCGAAGGGAATGCCCAAAAACTGAAAGATTTCCCCTAGCCCAATCCATTCCCAACCGTACTATTGAAACTAGTGAGGAGTGGGCAGAATAGACTACCTGTAGCACAAAGTTTTATGCCACTAAATGGCGGAGCCAAACGCAAGACAAAAAATGTTAAGACATTCAAGATTCGCCTTAATATTATTATCTTCCCCCAAAAGGGTGAGGAAAGAGTCATTAGTGAAATTTCCATTAACAAGTTAATTCTGGGAGTTAGGCAAGGAAATTTTCCTTTAACACACTATTGAGAAACCACATTGGCCAATAGATAGCCAAATCCTTTGGCAACAAGCACATAAAGAGAAGGAGCAAGTGGGAATCCTTGTCGAATGGAGCGAAAAAGGCCAAAGGAGAGAGATTGGCGACCATTAATGGTGATACAAGCAGAGGTGTTGGAGAAAATAATTTGGATAGCCTGAATGAAATTAGGCCCAAACCCCAAGGCTTTCAACATGGCCAGAATGAAAGGCCACTCAATGCAGTCATAGGCTTTAGCAAAGTCAATTTTGAGAAAAATAGTTTTCTAGTCTGAACGCCTAGCCCACTCCATACCTTCCCACAGAGCAATGATATTATCCAGAATAAATCTGGACTTGATAAAACTAGTTTGTTCCAGCGTACAATCTGAGGTAGAAGATGGTGGATCTTCAAAGCCAAAGCTTTGGCAATGATTTTGTAAGAGACATTGAGGAGTGTGATAGGCCGCCAGTTGTAGATATTCTAGGGATCTCCAGGCTTAGGTATGAATTTAATATTTCCTTCATTAATTATATTACCCAAGGATTTGGAATGAAAAGCCTCAAGATAGACTTTATGCAAGTTGTGCCCAACACAATCCCAAAGGGCCTTGTAAAATTCACAAGGGAAACAATCAATCCCTGGGGCCTTGTCATCAGCCATGGAATGAACGACTTCCTTCAAGTCTTCAATTGTGAGCAATTGTGAGCAAAAAAAAATTTGGGCTGAAGATACCCTATTTGGCACAACAGCAAGACAATCCTGAAGGGCTTCTTGTCGCTCTAGCATATATTCTTGAGCAGTGAAAACTTGTTCATAATGTCAAACAAAGGCCTAGAGAATGTTAGGTAGCTCAAAAAGCACCCGAGTTCCTTCTTTAATTCTTTTGATGCTAGGAGATGAGTGTCTGGCATGCAGGGCCAAAAAAAACTCCTTGGAGGCATGGTCGCCAATCTTTAACCAATGCAATCTAGCTTTCATTTGTACACCTCTGGCAGCATAATTTTCTGCAACTTGCATTTTGTGTCTTAATCCCACCACCCTGACTTGTAATGATGAGGAAAAAGGGCTACCCACTAGAGCCTCGGTAGTTGAACATAGTTTAGTTGTGGTAGCCTCATAATCCCACCAATGAAAAATAGCCAACTAGCACCCATAAATACGCAGAAATCTAGTCGTGTGATTGATAGAATCATTCCACCAATTAATCCATTCTGTATTATGAGGTGGCCTACACTCTAAATTCCAAACTCTACGAATGTGGGCCAACATGGTTTGATGAAAAAGCAGAGACATATTCAAAAAGAATTGTATTTTGCAGGCTCAAGTTTTTCTTGTCTCCCATTCAATGTGAAAAGAAATGGGGAAATGATCTAAAAATGCCACATCCACTAATGGCTTAACTAGGAGCGAAGAGCTATCAAAAGAGAAGAAAGATTGAGCCAAGATCATGGCACAATCGAGGCACTTAAATATCTTTTCAGAGTCAACCCTGAAATTACACCAAGTGTGCCAGAGGGAATGAGAATGACGGAAACCAATACTGGGATCAAAGAGACCCAATTTATTACGCATGTAAAACCATGCCTCCCATTTGCCAATTGCCCCTCTGAATGGCAGAGTGCCATCTTTATCATACGCCATCTCAACCATATTGAAATCCCCACACAAAATTTAGGTAGAAAATGGCAATAAATTAGTAATCCAACGCCAAAGAAAAGAGCGTTCCACAACATCATTAGAGGCATAAATATTAATAATCCCAAAAGAGTGATTATCAATATTAAGAAGGATCCATATGATCCGATGTGTGGAGTCAGACCCATGGTCAACCACACAAGCGTTCCACTGTGGGGACAAAAGGGTTTCAGTTCCGCCATGTCCATCATCATGAGCAGTACAAAACATATGACTAGCTAGCCAAATAGAATGACAAATTGAAGCGAGCAAAAAACCAAAAAAATTAACCTCTTGGAGACAAAGCACTTCAATACCAGCATACTTCTGCAAAGTATCCCTAATAGAATAATTCTTGGAGAGGTCTATCAAACCTCGAACATTCCATGAGAGCAAATTCATGAATGAAACTCCTCCATATCATCGGAGTCTAGTTCCTCCTCATTCAAAGTAGAGAAGCAATTCAGCAAAAATTCTGGCGAAACTGACCCAATTTGCAAATTTGGAGAAGAAAATATTTGTTTCTCCTGCACATATTCTCCTTCTTCCAATGGCAGAGAAAGACTGTGAGACCGTTGTTGAGCTCTCGTCACGAGAGGAGATACATTCGTTGTGATATCATAATGGTAGCAGGCTGAGGCATAGCCTTCGGCCTAGGCCACGCCAGAATATTGTCAGCCCAGACTAGGGCCTCTTTCCCCTTCACCGAAGGGTTTGAAACATCTTTAGTTGGCTCAAGGACTTTGGAAACCATCCCAAATCCACTGGACTTGTGTTTACGGTTCATAACCGTGGTCCATTTCTCATCAAGTTTGGCAGCAGAATTATCTGTCTGACGAGGCTTTTCAAATTCTCGCGGCGAAGAAGTATGAGGCACTGCTAAAGGGTAGTACTTGATCTTGTGGTCTATGAACTAGCATCTATAACACGTGTTTGGAAAATTAAAATAAGTGACCTTCTGGGTATGCCGAAGAGCTCCAATTTGAATGTCAATGGATTCTTTCAAATCTTGTGAAAGGTCCACTTCAACAAAGACCCATTTCTGGGGTCGGGCCTGGAAAAACCTATCTAGCTCAATACAAATGACCTTCCCTAGAGAGGACACAATATGACTCAAAAAAGGCACACGAGGAAAATGCAACCTTGGAAACTCAATCCAGATCAAGACCCACAACTTGGTGTCATCCAAGACAATGAAGTCCTGGGTCCATGACTGGAAAACCAACAGAGAAGACTTGACATACTGTTAACACAAGGATTTTCACCTGAAGTTAAGCTGGAAAACTCAGTAAATCTTATGCACATGGGACTATTCTCAGGTTGTGGGTATCCTATGGTGAGAATAGACCTCCATATTTTGGGTTTGTTCCCTTTGGATTTTCATGTAAAACCTTTTTTTTTAACAAAGGTAAAGGATAGAAGGATAAAGTAAAAATAAAACAGGAAAGTAAGGTGACTCACCAATTGTCAAAATGACTTGCAACTTTGATAAACTTACAAAAGACTCAATAAATCCATGTGATCACAATTCAGAAACTTATGCCTGCATAAATGATTCTAAGGTAAGGCTTGAACTTATGCTAAGAGTAAGGAAAACAATAATGTTTTCACAAAATTCCTAAACATGAGACTTAAAGCACAAACTGAGCCCTGCACTATGACATAATATCTTATGCATTTAGTATTGGAGGAATTCATAAAATAATGAAAGAATTCAATATTTAATCCTATAACTCACAATAATTACTAAAGAACACAGAAAAATAGAGAAGGAAATAAGCTTGTATATTGAGAAATAAGAGGTATTTCCATTACAAATTTGTAGAACTCACAAGAAAATGAGTTACAAAGCAAGGAATAATCTGCTCCTGCAGCCTCCAAACTCAAAACTAGAGAAAATAATGAGAGAAGAGAAGATATATAGACAATCCCTTCAAAATTTAAATTTGAATTTTCGCTCCAAAACTAAAGTGTTGTAAAAATTCTATCCCTCCTTCAAATCGCCATGTGTCTAAAGGAAAACTCCTCCAAGCATGCATAAGGAGTAGTCAATTTGGAAACAACTCCAAAGGGTCGTATGAAACTGAAAATCTCTCAAAAAGAGGATCATAATTGAATGTGGACTTCAGTTTTAGGCCTCAAATCACTCCTTCACTCAAGTCAAGTCAAAAGGAACTCAAAACTAAAGTTAACTCCTAATTAGGAGCTCCAAACTCCTGATTTTTCTCCATGTGTTGGCATTGATTCCTCAATCATCTCAATGACTCAAGAAAATCTCTTAATGATCCCTTTGAGCTCCTATTGACCAAGATTTTGAAATATTTAATCGCACCATTATTCTTGCATTCCAAATATCTTTTATTTAAAATGATTTATAAATATCATTTAAAAGAAAGATTTACAATTGAAACAAATGCAAAGAATGTATTCACTATTTTGCATTATTGCATAAGGCACTTAATTTTACATTCAACGATAAAATTTATTTGAAAATGATTTATAATTATCATTTTAAAATAAATGTTATACAATTTTGAACCCCAAAATGCAAAACTAGAGACTTATGTTTAAAGCCAAATACACAAAATTAAATGGCTAAGTTCTGAGCCTTATGAAATATTTAAGAGAAATTTCAAAAATAAAATCAAAAGGCATTATTAATGCCATGGCCCATCAAATACAATTAAGTCTTTTAAAATACTTAAGGCAAAAATGCCTTCACTTCTTTCATTGGCCATTGAGTTCCTTATAGGTTTTCAAACCCTAAAACCAAAGATAGAGTTTTATTTCTATTTCATTTTGCTTTGCTGATGAGAAGCGTCACCACCATGGGAACCCTAGTTGACTATTTTTGAACTTGAACTTTTGTCTTTGTGTGCCATTTCTTGCAAATTTTGGAAGACCATATGCAAAAAAGTAGTGTAAGTATCATTTTCCTTGAGATTTGCAAGATTCTTGTGCATTTTTTAAAGCTTTTGTAATTGTTTTATGTCAATGGATGTTCTCTGGCCACCATGAACAATCTATTTCGAGCTCTTGGAAGCTTTAAATAATAAGCAAGTCTCTAGTTTTTGTACTCTACAATCAGAAACAAAAGTAAATTCTCTGAGAAAGCTTTCTTTCATTTTTCCTCTGCATTTTCTACAAAAAAAATGAGTAGGGCGCGGTTATGTATTTCTTATATTGATTTCATTTTCTATGTTATATTCTTCATTTTCCACGTATTTTACAGCAGAAGTATTTATATACGCCTTGCAGGTCTCCTTGAGAACCTGATTTGCATTTAGTTCTTGCCCTGTAGCATTGTGAAGGTCTCTCACAATCTCATAAACCAACTCACTTTGATAGTCCAGGGCTATCATTCTTAGCAAAAATCATTGTATTTTTTATGACTGGGTCTGCATATTTTGATATCCATCCTCTGGATGAGCTTTCCCATAAGGTTTAAAGTAGAAGAATTATTTTTCATTTCTGAAAAATAGCATGATTCTATTACAATTATATCTTGTAGTTTGTTCATCATAACTTTTGCTTCAGAAATACAAGCTAAACATCCCACTGTTTATATTTCCTTCTGAAAACTTCCAAAACAGAGTTGTATAAGTCTCAACAATTATTCTTGTAGCTGCATTCTATTTGATTTCTTCAAAATATTCATTAAAATGCTAAAAATCATGCTCTCTTTTCCTTGGTTCTCATTTTATTAATACCATACTACTGTCCATTTGAAGTCTGAAAATGTTCATTATCTTGCTCTGGATGTCTTGAGCACTATAATATTCATTGATATCAGCTTATTGATTCTTGGTGTTCTCTTCATAGCATGAAGAAATCTGCAATAAAAGAGCCTATGTATTTAAAAATACACGAAAGACTTGCATATATTGTAATAATGCAATGATTTCTTTCATATGAGGCTATTCCTTGGAACCTCTATAAAACATTGTATTGATCTTATGATGGATACTCTGTTGGTATCACTGTTGTTCTTAACTTTTGTAGCTCCTTGAAGTAATGCTCCATGAATTTGGCATGTATGCATGTTCACTATAATTGAGCAATTGATATAAATGGTTCTGATTACTTTTCTTTCATACTGTAGCAACTATTATTATCATGAGATGAGCTCCACCCTTGTGGGAGCCACATTTAACCCCACTCATGTCGTAATTCAATAACCAGCAACATTTCATTTCCTGTTTTTGCACATGAAACAAACCAGTTAGTAAAAACAATAGATTCATTGATTCCTTTTGATGCTCTACTTTTTTCAAAGTTAATCATTTGGTGAATTCCTGATAAGATGTAAATTTCATTTCTATTGGTAATGTAGGGATAAGGTAGAATGCGAATTCTCATTGCTCTAACATCACTCTTCACAATTTTGCAGGTAAACCTTGGAGTTGGAGTTAAACCTGATACTGGAGCTGAACCAAGATCAACTCGACTATGACAATCATTCGTCATTCCAGGAAATGATGAATCACCTTCTCTCCCTGTTCTTACATTATTTTCAGTTGTGTGATAGACATTTTACTTGTTTTCAGCATTTGATTAAGAAATCAAATCAGGCTACTCCCACGACTTGTGTGGTATTATAGAACATTTTTCTCAATAAATCATTTGTTTATGATATGTAATGGTTTATGATCAGCAATCTGAGTTTGTTCTAATTACACAATTTGAAGCAATGAAATTGCAACTTTTTTTAGAACATATGTTTTGTAATAAAAAATGAATGATTTATTGCATTATTGCTCTTATATTTGCAATGCCTTTCTGATAATCAACAATAACAATCATTGTATAATGAATAATTCAGCTTGAATATTTTGTTCTCCGAATGAAATTTGTTTAGCATTTGCTTTGTTAGGACTATTCAATCAGTTTGATTTGAACTGTTTGAATGATTTTGACAAACCAAACCTCAACACTCTTTCATTCTGAAAACTAAATTCATTGGATAACCTGACACCAAAATTTTGTACTCCAAAAAGTAATTCCCCCTAAACTTCATTAATTTATGCGGGAAGCAAAAATTAATAACACATACCAGGGACTATGATTCAATATTTCCTAAACATGACTGATCTCCGCAAAATGGAAAAGGAAAAAACCCTTGGTTAAATTTTGGACCATATCAAGGCGGACCCCATGAGGGACCCAAGGCTTGTGGACCCATTCTTTAAGCACACTTTCAAGGGGAGTCCTCCCAACAAAGTGCCCAACAAGAGTATGTTGCTCAAGCCATTAACAAGCATAATCAAAATCAGGCAAAGTTAAAACCACATCAGCTGGGGAGTCAAAAGACTTACCTCATGAAACACTTTGGGAACAAATTTTTTGGGTCATTTGTTCGGAGGTGGAGCCATTGAGTAGAGTCGTCGAACTGCCAACACCAACAAGAACTGTTGGGTTAGAGCTAGTTGAAGGCATATTAAAACAAAAAAACCACAGTAAATGTGATCGTACACACAGGAAAAGAGAAAAATCATGCGCAAAGTGTGTAGTATGATGCAAAAGGGGCCAAGAATGACTGCAGACACAAGAAAACCCTCGCAGAGCTCATACACCTCGACAAATGTGTTTTTTTACTTTCCAAATGGGTTTAAAAAATGTTTTTTTTTCCTAGGACTTGTTTTTTCCTTGTCTTCATCTTGGAATGTTCAATCATGGTTTGAAAGTGTTTTCATAATGTTCTTACTGTATTTGTATTATTTTATAAGAAAGAAAATGAATTTTATCCCTAGGACTAGAAGATTTCCTTGTGCCAATTACTTGTGGAGTTGAAATTGAGAAGAGAGATAGATGATAATATTTTTGGTCTTTTGTGTATGTTCATGAAATTAAAATGAATTAAATGATCTTTTATTGATTCATGTTCTCTATCCTTACACTTAAACTAAGTAATTGGTTCATTCCTTGAATGCATGTATGATATAATTTTTATCTTATTACACCATAAAAACATAGTTCTTATGGAGAATAATATTTCCATGTGATGTCTGTAATCTCTAGATGTTACTTGAAGCATTATACTTTGGTAATCAAATGCTAATTCATACTATGATGGAATATTGTTTTGAAATAATCTTTCATTTAAAAATGTATATGAAATTATCTTCTTTATCTCTCTTTAGTTTTCTAAGTTTTGTTAAAAAAATTCAATGATATTAATAAATTGATAATGTGATTATTATTCTATCTATTTATGTTGGTAAAAGAAGTATTTTTTTATGTTGGCAATGAGATAATGTTGTAACAAAAATTTTAAATAGTTTTTCTATTTTTTATTTGATAATTAAACCTCTTGTGTGGTTGGTCATTCTATTCATATATCCTCTCTCATAGACGTGATTTTTTAGTGAAATGGATTGAGATCCTATGTGGATGAGTTGTATTTGTCTCTCTCCTAGGGTTGTTAAAGATTGAATGAGTGGGATTTATGTTAAATGTTCCTTATCTCTCTCTTATGCTTGTGAAATTGTAATAAGGAATGAATTTATTAAATGAACCTGCTGATGAAAATCATTGTAGGAATATTGGGAAAGTGCTAAGATAGAATTAAGTCATGTATCTTCTTAATGAATCTAAATAATCTCTTCACATTAGCTACAATGAACCTAAGAAATGAAGCGTCAATATCTCCTTGTGGTAGTCTTTTACTATTGTGTGTGTCGGTACTTCATTGTGTTATGTGTTTCCAAAGGTAGATTAATCTGGTGGAAAATCTCTACCCATGTGAATCTCTTGTGTTGGTGCTTCTAACTTGGAGAGTGTTTATAATTAAGATGCTTACCACTCCTCCTTTGGTGACATGATGTTGTATCACTCCTTATTTTTTCCTCTTGAACATCTTTTTTTTCTATGTTTGGGTGCTTGTGTTAGTATTTTTGTGGAGATGAAAACACTTGTGTATGTATGTGAATGTTGCAACATTGGTTGTGTTGTATTTATGAACACAAATAGTTTATTTGTCCTATTTTATCCCACTAATTTCCTTAGCAAAATATGAGAATCATATTTGATATCAAAATTCCATGGTTGTACCATGAATCCTTTGGGGGTGTGTGTGTTGGGTCATGTTTTGGTTGTGTGTGCTTGTGTGAAGCATGTGGTTGTTCCCATATATGTTTTCAAATGGTTGCAGTTTGAAGGAATATATTATTTGTAGGAACAGTTACACTTATTTTTCTAGTTGTTGTCTCATGTTTATGATGAACCTTCTTGATGCTTTAAGCACTTAAGTTGAATGATATATGTGTGCAAGTCATTGAATGATCCTTTGTGTGATCTTGATTGTTTTACTATAGCTATTTTTATAGTGTTATCATGAAAACTCGTGTTGAAGTATTGTGTAGTCTCATATTGAATTAAACATATTGAAGCTTGAGTGAGATTTTCCTTGTTGATCCTATACATGAAATTGATGAGAATGATACTTGAAATTCTTGCAAGGAGTGCATCTTGCATTAAGCTATTGTGAGTATATGTTCAAATGTTGTAATTCAAATTGTGCAAATAGAATGTGAAAGAGAAACTTTGCATTTATGGAATATATTGGTTGGGTAGTGTGTTATGTCCCCAATTGTATTCTTCCTTAGTTATGCTACTAATTAGATTAAACCAGGGATTGCATGAGTACATTTACCTTTGTATGCTATAGTCTAAGTGTGATGCTAGATGTAGAGAAATATTTGATGTGTGGTTCCTCATGTTTAATGTATTTATCACTATTGAGTATGCTCTATCATGAGGTGTGTTTTAAGTGTTGATATATTTCATTGCGTATTGAGGTTGTCTTTCATTGGCATGAGCATGGTTTGTTATGTTAATACTAGTGTGTTGGTGAATATGTTTGTGTGCACTATGTTGCTCTTGAGTATGGACTTATGATTGATTTTATTCATGTCTAGAAAGGTTAATTCTAATTGATATTTTTAGAGAACTTCTTAAAAAATATTTTGGCATTTGAATTATGTGGTGTTACATGTGAAAGTTGTTTGTATACACTAAGTAATGAAGTGGAAAGGAATTGTGTCCTTGTGCTCCAATTGTGTATATGTGAACAACCTTCATAATTTTATATCAAGTTTTAATTTAGTTTGATGGAAATGAGTGATTTCTATATGTGATGCTTTGTGAACAATTTGTGCTTGAGATGTGGATGGGTGTTGCCACAATAATATGTCCCACTTCTGGGACATCCTGATTTTTTCTTGAAATCAAATATTTTTAAAAAAAATTAATGATTTAAGCCTTGAAGGGTTCCATCTAAAGGATTTTAATTGAAGAGGGTTAGATAATACCCCCTTAGATCAAACCCCTTGGATATAACCCCTCTAATCTTAAATCATACTACAATGGATTCTCCTTCGCACCTATCAAAATGCTGACAAAAGACCACTTTTTATGTACCTTTTGAGGGATAAAATAAAGTCATTTAGAAATTATGTTTTGTATGTAGCCCTTATTATAATCTTTCCAAAAAGTATAACTTTGATACTTTTTATTTTATTATTATATTTATTTTTTATTTCTTGTGAATGTAAGTTTTTCAACAAACATCAAGGTATTTGTTTCACACACATGAAAAATAGAAAAATAGAGAAAAAAATTCTAAAAATTATTTGTGCCCTAGGTAGTGATGTTCTTGTTTCAACAAAAAATAAAATATTTTCATACATACGAAACAAGTTATGCATAATGACGTACACCTATGTCCAAATTATAATTACTCTAACTTTAAAAATTAATAAAAAATTATGATAAAATATTCATGCACTAGATATTGATGTTACAAATCTATATTTTAAAAATTATAATTTTATCTAGTCTATAAAAAAAAGTATGTATTACGACATAAACATCACTTTTTAAAACTGTTGTTTACAATAAAAACAAGTTATTAAAAGTTACATAAAAAATCACAATTGATTTCTAATTTTTTTTTATATATATATAATCTACACACAAATACTCACAAATCACTAGTTCACATCTTCTCCAAATTATTAATGGTTTAGTTGTTATAGGTTTTATAAAGTGAAAATTTGGTGAAAAATGTAGATTTCAATGTCCTACTTTGGTGAAAAAGTGGGACATGGTATTGTGGGCTGACCCGGATCTTTGAGCTTGTGATATTGATTATCCAACCTCAGATTTAGTGTACTATTGCAAGTATGGTGGAATCATACTAGTGTGTTTTCTTTTTCATTTGCCTTGCTGGGAGATGGTATTGGATTGATGACCTCAACATGTGTGGGTTTAGGTAGGGAAGTGGAAACCACAAGAACATTATGGTGTTGTGTTGTTTTAGATTAAAGTGATTCTTAGAAAACATAACTTCATTTATAGAGTAGTAACCTATTCATTTATAGAACCATTGAGTTGGTTCATAGTGCTAACATATTTTGCATTATTTTTCTTGATGATGTTACATGCAAATTTCAACATATGATCTCGGTTATGGCTAGGAATATGCACTTGAGAACCAAATCTTGGTTTTGATACTTAGTACTTGAGGTCAGTATAAACTCCAAACTTTTTTTTGTATTGAGTACAAGTTTTCTCTTCTTTTTTGATATATCTACATATTTGGAATGTGTAATGCAAAATTTACATTGTATTAGCTTTAGCACTTATGAAAGCTGATTTATGCTATGTGATGGAAAGTGAAAATTAGGATATCATATTTTGTGATGGTATAGGAGTCTTCAAGACTAGCATGCTTAGTTTGATTTGAGGTTTTTTGTGAACAAGTATTGATGTTTCTACTTGTGAAAATTTTAATGAGAAAATCAATAGGTGATCTTGTATATGTGAAATTTCGGTTATAACATTTTTTATGTTACATTTATTTCATTTAAGATGATACAATGTTGTTATCTATCTATGTGGTAGTAAGACCACCAACTTACGCTTTTTGGCAATAAGGACACCAACATTTTACTATTTACTCATCTAGAAATGTTTATGGTCCTTTTGAAGGATGATTTATGAAATCCTTAAGAAGGATACCTTGTGAAATCCTTCTGACTTGGATAAAATTTCTTTATTTATTATCTAACTATTGTTGGAGTAGATAAGATCTACTTGCAAACTCAAAAAAATCCACAAATGAGCATATGCAAAATGAGAAAATATCATAATCATGTTATGTGTTGTAAAATATGCAAATGATCCTTTCTTATAAAGGCAAGGATGAGGAGGTGAGAAGGTAGGAGTCAAACTCTGGCTACCCCTCCAAGTATGAAACAAGTGTAGGACTCTATGGACAAGTGTTCAGACACTTGGTGATTCTACATGAGGTGAGACAAAAGTCTAGATAACCTCTAAGTAAGCTTAATTGTAGTGTGAATAGGATTCTACTAAGTAGGCTAAAAGCTAACTAGTTTGATAATACCTCTTTTCACACTAACAAATATTACCCCCTCCTTCCTTATTGGTGGCTAGAGATGATCATGTGGTGCATGTAAACATATAATTTTAATAATATAAACCTTTATTTTAATTATTGATGAATTGTATTCTTTATTGCAAGGACCAGTTGTGATTACCTTTAACTTTGTGTATGAATAGCTTGGCCACAAATATTTGATACTTTTATTATCATGAAACTCATATGGTTACATTTGGTTCATTCTTGAAATTGATTCATTATTTAACTTATTGTTGGAATTAATATTTCTTTCATTACTATTTTTGAATTATGGTGGTTACGCTTTATTTTTAAATGTTTGAGTTGACTAGTCTTGTGCTATATTAGCTATCACTACCAAATTCAAGTTGGATCTTTGGTAGGATTTTATAAGGAAATCAAAGAATATAAAATGTTATTTTTGTGAGAATGGAGGTTGTCAATGGGACCATTATGGTATGGCCATATTTATTTTTTCTTGTACTAATAAGTTTTTTCTCTCTTTTCTCTTTCTTTTGGAGGTTAACCACCTCAAACAAACAAGAGAAATTAAAACTTTAAAAATATATATAGTAAGGTCCTCTAGGATGGCCCTAAGACTATTGTTCCAACTAATTCTATAGTTACCTGATACTACATTCTTGGTTAATTGGTCATAATGTTTTGGTTACAAGTTAAATATTTAGGTTCTTTGGCTCTTGGTTACTTGGCTCCATGACGTTTCCTTAGCACAACCATGGACCCATGTGTGAACCTTTTGTTATTAATCTCATGATGTAATTGAGTGATATGTGTTTTATGAGGAAAGTTATGCATTGGGTGTATTTTCCTATGAATCATCTTATCTATAAAATATGCAAATGAATTAGTAATTACTTGCATATTTATGAAAGTGAATGTTGACTAAGTAATTCTTGTGTAACAAGAATTTTAATTATTGGTATATTTGTGAAAATATTAATGCTTGAGGAAATTATTCTACCATGCTTTATATTGTATTGAGTCACTCTAAATTATGTGTGCGATATTTGAGATGGCCCAACCTTGGTGGTTAATAGTTTTTTTCTTCTTTCCTTGTGTAGTGTGCAATATGTGCAATATAGATTGTGGTGTGCTTTCAACCCATTGTTGTTTTTGATTGATTAAGTAGGGGAAGGGCCCTAATCCCTTATAGAAATAGCAAAACAGTATGGGGAAACAACACCCAAAGAAACCAACAAAACAAAGGAGATAACCAAATTAGAAACAACAACACATCTCCTCACCAAAACCAATCAAAAACACATCAACCAACACGAACAGAATCAAAACATTTATGCCTATCTAGGATCTAGTAAAGTTTTAACCAAACCCTATTATCATCAACCCAAAAAACTAGTATAGCCCATCATAAGCTCCCAGCAAGTCAATAAACCTCAAATCAAAAGTATAGAGAAAATTAACACAGTTTGTGCTTATTAATCCATTATCCAAAACTGGCCTAAGAAAGATACCAAAAACCAGTTAACTAAAGACATGACGAAGCAGAACCAAACATAGAGCAAAGGACTAAGTATCCACAATTAGATTCCAACCCATCTTTAGATCACGCACTAATTCCTCGAGGTTGTCCTTGGTCTCCATCTTTCCGGACTGATCGACTTCGTCCTTGTTTCCTATTTTTCTCTATTCTTTTTGGATTTTTCCCTATTCGGATATTTTAGCCATCACCACCCTTTTCATTACACCATCCATAACCCTACAGACATTCCTTCCCACTTCCTCAATAACTTGGAACTTGTTAGAATTGTCTTCATTCTGTAGCATCCTTTCGAGTAGATCCATCCTACCTTCCAACATTTCCATTCTTGTCTTAATAGCTTTTGTTTCCTTTTCTTTCATATTATCAACATTACAAGGGGTCTCAGTGTTGATTTCAATATCCTCTAGGTTGATAAGGGTTTCATTCATGTTTTCCTTTCCTTCTGCCATGTTTTTCTCCTCCTCCACATCATGCTCCTCCTCTTGTTGATTATTACCAACTTCCTCTTCTTGACTCAAATCCTCAATATCCTCAGAACCTGACACCTCTTCCTCTGATTGTCCACCTTCACCCAAACTGTAAGGCACATACTCCTCTAAGGAAGTATCTTTCTCATTCCTTGCAACCCTCTTCCCTTTTTTTCTTCTGGAGATCCCCAAAGGCATCCATTTTCTTGTCGTCATAAATTTTGGTTTTCAACCCATCCTTGTTGACTTCTAGAAGTAATTCAAATTTTAGGGGAGGGGATATAAGGCCTGCCTATGTTTGATTCTTTCCATTTCTTGATTATTTATTAATTATGCTTGTGTTATAGCATGTTCCATGACTTATTGGTTTGATGGATTATCATTGTAGAGCATGCATTGGATTGCTAAAAAGAGATGTTTATTATTTTGTATGTACTAAACCATGCTTGATATTGATCATTTGTTTGATTGCACCCATGCATTGATATATGGTTTAGAGTTGTGCTTAGTAATGCGAGGTCATTTTGCGAGTTGTGTGAGTTCAATCAGAGTATCACTTATGAATTATTTATGAGAGGCTAATTATGATTAGTGCTTTATGTTATGTTATAACTAAGACTACAAATATGATAGAGTATGTTTGTGATTATCATGCTTTGAAATATTATACATATGTTGTTTTCCATGTATAAACAAATGTTGATATATTGCCCTAGCTTTGTTTCAGCCTTTAACATCCTTATTGGATTGGTGTTCAAATAAAGTGTGTAGGAATTAAGTAAGTGCATGGCTAATGGAAGGGCATGTGGTGAAGAATGTCATGAATATCACTTAACCATCTCACTTTGCCTTATGGAAGTTATGATACCTATTTCTATGCAGTGATTAGCTTGCCCCATGTTTATACTCTAATAGGACACCCTTTGGCCTTTTATGAGTGTGTTTATTCATGTATCAATCATTATTTTCCTCCTATGGGAGTTTTGGGTGATTTCCACACTTATTAAAAGAGGTTAGAATTTGTGTACCTTTATATCTTAATTTATTTTGAGTTAATTTTGGGATATAAATCCACTTACTAATTTTAATTAATTTTTTACTTTCTTAAGTGAAAGATGTTTAAATCATATTAGGATTACTTTTTTATCTTTTATTATCTTTATGATTATAATTTATTTTAATTAGATTTTTTAGTTAACCTCTTGGATTAGGGTTGAGTTAGGGTGTCTTCCTTATAGGGAAGGAAACCTGTTATGTTATGGGATTATTCTATTTTGCGAATGAAAAAAAGAGGGAAAAATATTGACTGGATTTTTAGGGTTTAATGAACCATGGGAAATTATTCCCTTTATGACATTTTGTGTGTTGTTTGTGAATACTCGTATGAAAGGGCATGTTGGAGCTTGTGAAATTTCTCCATGTTTTAGTGGAGGTTTTCCTCCTAATGTTGCTTTTGAGATTGATGGATCTCACCTAGTTCTTTGTTGACTTTCCTCAAAGCCTTGAGAACAATTGGAATTTGTCTCTTCTAAACTTGGTTAGTCTTTTGAAATAAAGGAAGATATTCCTCTTGAGTTATTTAATTTAGTTTAATCTCTTTCCTAATAGAAGAATTGGGATGAGATATTGATTCTTTGAGAGATTTTCTATTTGATGTAATGAAATAACTTGCACAATAGAGGAATATTATAGAAATATGCTACAAATACTTGATAATAATTCAGAATAACAAGCGACTTTGAGGGGGAAAACATCCAAATATCTCCAATGAGAACACAATTCACAATATGATGATGAAATAAGACTCACTACCTCCTATATATACCTTATTTATGCCTAGGATATCACCTTGACCAATTTAGATAGCCCTAAATAAGCCTTATGCTGACCTAAATAACTAAATAACAATATAATGATGGTAATTTGAATTAATTAAGAGTTAAGATATCCACAAGATGACTATTCATAACCTTATGTACACTAATATTAAGAGCATAGCATGCCCCCCTCTTCAGAGAAGCATTGTCCTCAATGCTAATCAAGTGTGGATTATTCTAGATGAACTCCTCGTCCTCCCATGTGGCATCTTCAACTAGTGAATTCTTCCCTTGGATGAGATACTTAGTGAGTGTTATATTCCTTAGCTTCTTTGTGTGTGTTTGGCGAATGCACTTTGGTTCCAATATGATTTTTCCTTCTTCATCGAGCTTTGGTAATAATTTTTGAGTAGGGATATTATTCCCAATTACCTTCTTCAAACAAGAAACATGAAAAATTAGATGCATCTTTGTTGTTGGTGGCAACTCCAGCTTGTAGGAAACACTACCTATCTTTTGCATGATTTGGTATGGGCCAAATATTTTGGAGACAAATTATTTTTACTTTTCTATTACTTCACTGAAATTTTCTTATAAGGCTGTAATCTCAAGAAGACCCAATCCCCAACTTCAAAACTTCTTTCATTACGGTGTTCGTCCACCTGTTGCTTCATTTGTTTTTTTTTCATGGCTAAATTCTCATTGTGTCCTGAGTACCTATTGTTGATGAAGCAAGTGGTCCTCCACTACCTGAACTCATGGTGACACCTTCAATGATGATGTTATGGAAGGAGGTTGATATCCATATAGTGCCATAAATGGAGACTTTTTTTAGAAACTATGAAAGGAAGTGTTATATCATCATTTTGCTAGTGGTAGCCAATCTACCTATTGAGACTTTTTATCTGAAGTGAAACGGTGTAGATATCCTTCCAAACACTTATTAACAACCATACTTTTTCCATCTAATTGAGGGTGGTATCCAATTGAGTATCCAAACATGAGAATAAATCTTTCCAAAAGTGACTAGTAAATATAGGATCACGATCACTAACAATAACCTTAGGTGTACCATGTAGCTTTTGTATATTCTCCAAAAAATATTTTCCCACTATACTTGTTGTAAAAGGATGTGATAATGCAATGAAATATGCATATTTAGTGAGGTGATCTATTATTGTCATGATGACATTATGACCTTTATATTTTGGAAGCCCTATGATGAAGTCCACGGATACCTCTTCCCAATATTGGCAAGGAATAACTAAGGGTTGCAAGAGACATGGTGTCTTAACTGTTTCCCCTTTATTTATTTGGCAAACCAAACATTCAACCACAAATTTTTGAACATCACCTTTTAGCCCTTCCCAAAAGAATCTTTCTTGACTCAATAATATGTCTTCAAAAATATTGAATGACCACCAACTAGAGAATCATGAAGTTTTGTGAGAATCTTATGTTTAAGAGTGGAATTCTTGTATAGATACAATCGCTCTTTATACCATAGAGTATCTCCAGGTTCCAACAAAACTTATCCAGACTACTAGGATCATTCTTTAACTTTTGAAGGAGATTACTTGTAGCCACATCATTTTCCTACTCTACTTTGGCTTCTTCCACCTAATCTGTTTATAATATTGAAATGGTACACAATAAGGCTTCATTGTTCTCATCCTTCATAGAAAGTGCATCTGCCACAACATTTTCCTTCACTTTCTTATATATAATCTCAAATTCATATCCCAACATATTAGTGACCCATTTTTGTTGCTCTCTAGAAGATAATATTTGTTCCAAAAAATATTTTAGGCTATCATGATTTGTCTTAACCTTTAAGTTTCTACCCATTAGATAAGGCACCCATTATTTTATGGCTTGAAGAATAGCTAGCATTTCCTACTCATAAATAGGTTTGAGTTGATTCTTACCCTTTAATTGATGACTCTAAAAAGTAATTGGTCAACCCTCCTACATAAGTACTACTCCTATACTATTTCTTGAAGCATTGTATTCCACAATAAAATCATCGGTGAAGTCTGGAGTGGCAAGCATTGGAGTTGTACACATAGCCTCCTTCAATCTCTCAAGTGTTTCATTAGTAGACTCATTCCAATGAAAATAATCCTTCTTAAATAAATTTGTGAAGTGTGCTGCTATATGGCCATAATTCTTCACAAATATTTTGTAGTATCCCATCAATCCCAAGAAACCCCTCAATTTCTTAAAGGTTTTGGGAATAGGAAATTCCATGATAGCCTTAATTTTGTTAGGATCCACCCAAAACTATGTGTTCCAAATACTGCACCTTATTGAGACCAAAAGCACACTTGGATGGCTTAGCATAAAGTTGATGATATTCAAGTACTTCTTGTGCTTGATCTACATGCTTCAAGTGTTCTTCCCATGTATTTCAATAAATCAATATATCCTCAAAGAACGCTAACACAAACTTCCTCAAAAATTTCTTAAAAATGGAATTCATCAAACTTTGAAATGTAGATGGTGCATTGGTAAGACCAAATGGCATCACCAAAAACTCATAATGACCCTCATGAGTCCTAAATGTTATCTTACAAATATCTTCTTCCTTAATTTAAATTTGGTGATAACTTGATATAAGATCTAACTTTATAAATTACATAGCTTCATTCAATTCATCTAGCAAATCATCAACAACTGGAATAGGAAACTTATCTTTGATGGTGTACATATTGAGAACTCTAAAGTCCAGACACATGTGCCAAGTTTCATCCTTCTTACGCACCATCACCAACAAGCGAGGAGTAAGCACTTTGGCTATACCTGATAATTCTTGCCTCTAGTATTTCCTCAACGATATTTTCAATTTCACTTTTTTGTATATGTGGGTACCTATAAGGCATGATGTTGGGTGGTTGGCTCCTTGGAACTAGTTGTATGGCATGATCATGATCCCTCTTAGGAGGAATTATTTTAGGAATATCTCGGAAAACCACCAAGTGACGATCAAGAATTTCTTGTAATTCTATATGTGTGGAAGCATCAAATTGATAGGCTTCTAATGAACATAATTGGGCCACAAATCCATGAACTCCTTTCTTAAGAAACTTCTACATTTGATGAGATCTTACCATTTGTGGGGACTTTTCCTTCAATCCTCTTAGATCTACTACCTTTCCTTCTAATTGAAATCTCGTGATTAGTTATTAGAAGTTCATCTCAATTGTTCCTGTTATCCACTAAAATTGCACCCTGTTGAACCTGATGTTCAACACCTCGGTGTAACATGGGAAGACCCCTAAAGTTGTGGGTCACTTGTAGACACAGGTCAACCTCCAAAGAAGGCCGGCTTCCTTTGGTATCACCTAAACTACTGATTCTGTAAAGGGAAAGGGAGAAGGAGTGCATAAAAATAAAACTAACGCTATGGTGATACATTGAACTGAGAAGAACAAAGAGACACTCATATAACACTTGAATACTGATGATGGATAAGATTACACATCAAATTCTATAAGCTTGGCATTAATATTTCACAAACAGGTTTGATTCATACACCTTTTCAAGAGAGGAAAAGATTCTTCACAAACTTGAATCCATATGTGATTATGTAAACACAGCTTGTGATTTGTATAATGATACTTTTTGCAAAGGAAGGCATGAACACAAGATAAAGTTATAAAGGAATGAAAGAAATTCACAAAAATAACTTGATCATGAACCTGAAATGCACAACACTTTGCAAGAACAAGATGGTAATTTGAATCATCCACAGTGATCAAGGAAAACTCTGTATACTATGCTCTGAATGAGTTACAAAATTATGCTAATCTGAGAAAGGACCGTAAAAGTCACAGACTTTTGAAAAAGCATAAGGAGAACTCCAAATGAGTTACAAAATCTACATCAGTTGAGAAAGGATTTTTTTAGGAAAAATCACTAACTCTCTAGAATGCATAATCCCCACTCCTTTACAAAGAGGCAAAAATGCCATGTATACAAAAGATGTCGGCCCCTAGGGCTTACAAAAATATCCTCCTCCAGAAGGATCTGCCTTTAGATCTTTTTGAAGGAAGTTAATGTTGCATCCCCACTGTCCATGTTAGTGAAGAGTTGCTCCAAGAATGGCCTCCTTGATCTTTTACAACGCCCGCATTAACTTTTGGTCTCGTGTCTATCTTCTAACCTCCCTGTCGAGCTACTTTGAATGCTCTTGAGCTCAGAGCAGATCCACGTCGCTTTCATTCTGTTGATCTTCCTCGCAGGGGTCAAACTGCCATGGCTCTCCTGTAGCTCACTCTGATTGGTTGAGCAATGCCACGTAGATTTTCAAATGGTCAGAGGTCCTTCAGACAGAATCGCATGTCGGTGAGACACTAATCGTGTCTCCCCGATGCGATTATGCTCTTCAGCTGTTATCAACATAGCTCACAACCGTCGGCAAGAGTTCATAGCGAGCCCAAAAGTCATATCGACATCCATAGTGGTCGTCACCCAGACCATCGACAAGACATTTCGCTTTCGGGAAGACCCAATGGCGAGCCTTCTTGTTTTGGTGAGAGCCCAATCCAGTCGGGAACACACTCCCTGGTCGGCGAGACCTTTCGCCGAACTCTCATCTTGTCACCGAGACCTTCATTTGTCGACCAGACCTCACGCTGAAGTCAACATCAAGGCCAGGAGTCCTACTAATTCCAAATGTCCATTCGGCGAGACCCTATCGAGTCGAAAAGACCTCATGCCGAAGGCATTCCGCTTTCCCCGAGCTCCGATCTTTCCTTTCAATGAGACTCCCACAGGTCGGCAAGACCTTTCACCGAGCACCTTTTGTCTCAGCGAGACCATCTTTAGTTGGAAAGACCTTTTTCCGAACTCAAACGTTATACTGAGGGCATCCCTCTGTCGGCAAGACCCTCTCCATTCGGCCAGACCTTTTGGCGAAGCTATCATCTCTCAGCGAGACCTTTGTTGTCGGTGAGACCTTTCGCCAAGCTCCCTTTCTTTTCCTGAGTTCACTTCACTTCGGTAAGACCCTATCGGGTCGGCGAGACATCACGGCGAACACCTTCTTTCACCAATGTCGCTTCCTCTCTTGTCGGGGAGACCTCCTTTTGTCAGCTAGACCTCACGCCGAGCTTGTTTCCCTCGCCAAGACCACTTCACTTTGGCGAGACCTCACCCCAACGGTGAGACCTTACAGCAAACCCCCATACCGTCGCCGAGACCTCAAGCAATCGGCAGGACATCACTCCGATGGCCAGACGCTACATCGATGTCATCTATGTTGGGGAGACCCTTCGTTATTGGTGAGACCTTTTGTCGAGATCATTTCATTTCGCCGAGACTTGTGCTTGGTCGCCAAGACATCACAACGAACACAAACATCTCCCTGACGCCAACCTTGTGAGCTACCTTCGGCAAGACATCCCATGCGAAGAGACACATAAAGAGTCATGGCGACCCGAATGTCTTAGCGACTGGTTTATTCGAACAAATAGAGGGCACTGCCAGTCGGCAAGACAACGAGAGGGTCTTGTCAACTCTCTTCTCTGATAAGTTTTGTGCCAAAACCGATTAAGGCATGCTTTTCAACTGAGCTCCTTGTGAAATGTCATCAGATGCATGACCTAACCCTCGATGCAAATGTCCCACTTGGCCCTTATGAACATCTGAAACATAATTTATCCTACCTGATTGAGCCCGTAGGTGAAAATTGAGCAACATTTCTAGCGACCTCAGCTGGATGTTTTCCTACTAAACATGAAAACTAGTAGCCTAGGCTTATCCATTGGGCATGGAGTCATTAGGAAAACCTCAGAAACAAACCCAGGGAAACTTTGTACATGGCTGTAACTCAGTTGAGATTCATTAAAGTAGGTCAGGACACCTGGAAACTTATTGAAAACAGGAAAAACTGAAGTGAAACTATTTACTGTGTTGGGACAGCACTTAGGGAATGAAAACTGCATCTAAACCTACCCTACACTAACCAGTATGAAATTGGTCAAACAAAACCATTTACAGGATGACTAAAATAGCTGCCCATTCTTCTCAATATGTAGTGACTGGCATGTTTAAGGACAGCTGAGTAAAAATGGGACACAAGAAGATACTTAACAAGATGATGCGCTGCTTCTTGAAAGAGGTGAAAAAGTTCACTTACCTCACTAAATAATTCATATGTATTGTCAATTAGAGGAGGATAAGTAAAATGAACATACTCTTGTTTGGTTGTTAGTGCATCTTGGATATCTTCTTTCGTTGTACCTTCATATATGGGTTCCTCATTAGACTCCATCTGGGCTAAGTACCTGATTGGACAACCTATGGTAAGGGAAAAGCTTGAACCTTCCTTGTTGGCCTTTCGTTGATCTCTAAAGACTTCATCTTTTCCTTGAAAAGATGTCGATTGGAGGTAATATGCAGTTTGTTCATTGGCTACTAAAGTTTGATCTTCTTGACTAAGGAGCTGATATCCCTGTTGGATAACTGAAAACAAATCTTCAAACTGTTGTTCCTTATGCTCTTTGTCCATGACAGAATACACCTCCTCCTCAACAAAGTGGGGCAGCTCATCAAATAAGTTCACAGGCTGCAAGGAATTATCCTCCACAAATTTTTCAATAGTCTCGCTGACTCGAATGGGCTGATCACATGCTTCCCTTTCATATGATACTAGCTCATCATCCATGTTAGAACAAAAATCTTCTATGATATCATCTAACTCATGATTTTTCATTAAATCCATATGAGCTTTATCATTTAGTTGCTCCATACCAGGCATAGATGCCATCATGCATGTGAGATCTTCATCTTCATCAAAAAATTGAGGAAGTTCATCGAACAAGTTAGCAATATTCTCTAGCTGTCCCAAATCAACCGGTAAATTAGGAACCTGCATGCTCTTCTGAAGAAAAGTATCTGGTTCAATTTTAGGCTTTTCTTCCAAGTCTAATGCTCCAT
Source organism: Sequoia sempervirens (assembly GCA_007258455.2). Classification (NCBI taxonomy): domain Eukaryota; kingdom Viridiplantae; phylum Streptophyta; class Pinopsida; order Cupressales; family Cupressaceae; genus Sequoia; species Sequoia sempervirens. The sequence continues at coordinate 1,611,118 of VDFB02000003.1, forward strand.
TGTCTTGCTGACTATCATCACTCGACAACTGCCCAAATTGTTTGATGTCTTCTAGATGTTCTGAAACTGCAATCTCACAAGTGCTTTCCACTTGAGGAAGATCCTCAATCAGCTTTATTCTCTGAGAAGAAGCAATCTGATTGAAGCTTGGAACTGAAAACACGTGCTCCTCCAACTTAGCAATTTCATCGTAGTTGTCTATGCTAGATTCACCCTGTCTGAAACTTGGAATTTTGTACTTTGAGGCCCCCTCCTTCACAGGTAGTTGGGGTTCTATTCTATGAGCTTGTGCAAGCAAGTGTTTCATCTACTCATCCTTAGTTGCAACACTCTGCTCTTTGAAACTCCCTTCAAGCTGCCTCTTTTGAAACTCCTCCATTAGTTGGTGTTGATAATCTGAGTAAGCTTGAGTATTTTGCACCTGAGCAGACAAGAACTTCATTTGTCCTTCCTTAGCATCTATTTCATGTTCAAGGTCTTCCTCGAACTGGATTCTTTCTGCCACTCTTTCTTGATCATAAAAGCAGACTTGTTCAGCCATTTCCTATTGTTGCATAATGGTACCTTTCTGCACCTTGATATCAACCAACATCCTAGATAGGCAGGCAAGCACCCTACTAATATCATTAATCTCCATACTGTGAAGACCTTGACTTAGATCCCACAACATATGGTCAATCTATTGGATCAAGTCCAATATGTTCTGGTATGGATGTGTAGGAGGATAATTATATAAATAATCATACCGGTTAACATCAGAAACCTCCTCTTGGGGTTGATTTTGATCAAATATGGATTGAAACAAAGGATGAACCGGAGTGGGAGGGTGGGAAACATGGTGAAAATATTGATTAGTTGTTACTGCAAGAGAAAATGGGCTAAAACCAACATTAGGGTTGGTCGAATGTGAGTGATAAGGTGTAGGAGCAACATACTCATGATGTGGAGGGTAATAGCAAGCATTTTCATGAATATTGGACATCTTTTCATTGAAAGAGCTGGAAACTCGGAAATAACAAATTCTTTTGAGATATACCAACACTTGTGCCTATGAAACCAGAAGATTTGAGCTCGAAGTCGCCAGGTGTTGTTCAAACTGCCTCCAAAGGCTGAATGATACTGAGGTAACCACCAAATCTCTCAATATGTTGAACTTCTTATTAATGCAATGGCTTTTCTGCTACTTCCCAAACTCAGAGTTGCCATGATATGCTCATGTTTACCTCTAAAAGGCTTGAAACTTACTGGCTGCATATCAAAAAACCAGCAGTAATATGTACTCTTTAAACTATTATGCTTTGAACAGTCCCACCAGGCGTGCCAAAACTGTTATCCACTGAAATTGCACCTTGTTGAACCTTATGTTCAACACCTCAGTGTAACATGGGAAGACCCCTAAAGTTGTGGGTCACTTGTAGACACAGGTCAACCTCCAGAGAAGGTCAGCTTCCTCTGGTATCACCTAAACTACTGATTATGTAAAGGGAAAGGGAGAAGGAGTGCATAAAAATAAAACTAACTCTATGGTGATACACCGAACTGAGAAGAACAAAGAGACACTCAGATAACACTTGAATATTGATGATGGATAAGATTACACATCAAATTCTATAAGCTTGGCATTAATATTTCACAAACAGGTTTGATTCATACACTTTTTCAAGAGAGGAAAAGATTCTTCACAGACTTGAATCCATATGTGATTATGTAAACACAGCTTGTGATTTGTATAATGATACTTTTTGCAAAGGCATGAAACACAAGATAAAGTTATAAAGGAATGAAAGAAATTCACAAAAATAACTTGATCATGAACCTGAAATGCATGACACTTTGCAAGAACAAGATGGTAATTTGAATCATCCACAGTGATCAAGGAAAACTCTGTATACTATGCTCTGAATGAGTTACAAAATTATGCTAATCTGAGAAAGGACCGTAAAAGTCACAGACTTTTGAAAAAACATAAGGAGAACTCCAAATGAGTTACAAAATCTACATCAATTGAGAAAGGATTTTTTTAGGAAAAATCACTAACTCTCCAGAATGCATAATCCCCACTCCTTTACAAAGAGGCAAAAATGCCCTATATACAAAAGATGTCGGCCCCTAGGGCTTTTAAAAATATCCTCCTCCAAAAGGATCTGCCTTTAGATCTTTTTTAAGGAAGTTAATGTTGCATCCCCGTTGTCCATGTCGGTGAAGAGTTGCTCCAGGAATGGCCTCCTTGATCTTTTACAATGCCCGCATTAACTTCTAGTCTCGTGTCTATCATCTAACCTCCCTGTCGAACTGCTTCGAATGCTCTTGAGCTCAGAGCAGATCCACATCGCTTTCATTTTTTTGATCTTCCTTGCAGGGGTCAAACCACCACGGCTCTCTGTAGCTCACTCTGATTGGTTGAACAGTGCCACGTAGATTTTTAGACGGCCAGAGGTCCTTCAGATAGAATCGCATGTCGGTGAGACACTAATCATGTCTCCCCAATGCGATTATGCTCTTCAGCTGTTATCGACATAGCTCACAACCGTCGGCAAGAGTTCATAGCGAGCCCAAAAGTCATATCAACATCCATAGTGGCCGTCACCCAGACCATCGGCAAGACATTTCACTTTCAGGAAGACCTCATGGCGAGCCTTCTTATTTTGGCGAGAGCCCATCCAGTCGGGAAGACACTGCCTGGTCGGCGAGACCTTTTTCCGAACTCTCATCTTGTCATCGAGACCTTCATTTGTCGGCCAGACCTCACGCCAAAGTCAACATCGTAGCTAGGAGTCCTACCGATTCCAAATGTCCATTCGGTGAGACCCTATCGGGTTGGCAAGACCTCATGCCGAAGGCATTCCGCTTTCCCCAAGCTCCGATCTTTCCTTTCGATGAGACTCCCACGGGTCGGCAAGACCTTTCACCAAGCGCCTTTCATCTTGGCGAGACCATCTTTAGTCGACAAGACCTTTTGCCGAACTCAAACGTTATACTGAGGGCATCCCTCTGTCAGCAAGACCCTCTCCATTCGGCCAGACCTTTTGGCGAAGCTATCATCTCTCAGTGAGACCTTTTTTTTCGGTGAGACCTTTCGCCAAGCTCCCTTTCTTTTCCCAAGTTCACTTCACTTCGGTAAGACCTTATCGGGTTGGCGAGACATCACGGCAAACACCTTTCGCCAATGCTGCTTCCTCTCTTGTCGGGGAGACCTCCTTTTGTCGGCCAGACCTCACACTGAGTTTGTTTCCCTCATTGAGACCGCTTCACTTCGGTGAGACCTCACCCCAACGGTGAGACCTTATAGCGAATCCCCCATACCATCGTCGAGACCTCAAGCAATTGGTAGGACATCACTCTGATGGCCAGACGCTACATCGATGCCATCTATGTCGAGGAGACCCTTCGTTATCGGTGAGACCTTTTGCCGAGATCATTTCATTTCGCCGAGACTTGTGCTTGGTCACCGAGACATCACGGCGAACACAAACATCTCCCCGACGCCAACCTTGTGAGCTACCTTCGGTGAGACATCCCATGCGGAGAGACACATAAAGTGTCATGGCGACCCGAATCTCTTGGTGACTGGTTTATTCGAACAAATAGAGGGCACTGCTAGTCGGCAAGACAACGAGAGGTTCTTGCCGACTCTCTTCTCTAATAAGTTTTGTGCCAAAACCGATTAAGGCATGCTTTTCAACTGAGCTCCTTGTGAACTATCATCAGATGCATGACCTAACCCTCGATGCAAATGTCCCACTTGGCCCTTATGAACATCTGAAACATAATTTATCCTGTTTGATTGAGCCCGTAGGTGAAAATTGAGCAACAGTTCCTAATGTAGTAAGCCATTGTACTCCCAAAATAATATTTGTTACACCCATGGAGATAGCATACATTAGGATATCAAGGTGATAATCTCCCATTGATAACTTAATGTTGTGGAATTTTCCAGAAGAACTAACAATACCATCATCTACAATCAAGACCTGAAACTTTAGAGTTGGATTTATAAAACAATTTAAACAAGTAGTCATTTTTTTGTTAATGAAACTATGAGAACTACTTGAGTCAATCAACATTTTTACTTTTTTATTCTTTAAGAAACCCACCACCTTGAGATTTTTTGCACTAAAACTTGAAAGTGCATGACAATAAAAATGATTGATTAGGAATCATGTGATTCTTCTTTTGAATCCCTTTCACCCTCTAATATTGGTTCCCCCTCTTCTTCATCACTGGGACCTTCAATAGAGAATAATTTATTTTCACTACATTTATGTCCTTGACTATATTGTCTATCACAATTGAAACACAACCCTTTTGTTCTCTTCTCAATTTGTTGTGGGGTCAACCTAGTAGGTTGAGGAAGAGAAGGTGTTGAATATCCTTTCTCTCTTATCATATTAGCCCCTTTCTTTCTAGGAATCAAATACTTCTCCTCTACCATGCATGCTAAGATAAAAGACTCGGATATAGAGCTAGGACTAAACATATGTACCTTATGTTGAATGTGATCCTTGAGACCACCCAAAAATAAATCATTCAAGTTCTCCTCTATAATTGTATCCACTCTTAAGGATAGATTTTGGAATTGTTGAATATAATCCTTGACTAATCATGTTTGTTGAAGTTTAGCTAGTTGGCTGAAAAAGTTGTCTGTCACACTGTTGTTATACTATGATTGTAGCTCCTTCGTAAAAAATGATCATGAGACAATGAGACCCTTTTTTGTTGATGAGTGCAAAGTCATCAATACCAAATGAATTGATCTGGTTCTAGATATAGGGAAGCCATTGTGACCTTTTTTCCATTTGGTACTTGATGCACATCAAAAAAAAAACTCCATTTGGTTTATCCATGTTAGTGGATCCTTGCCATCAAACTTGTTCATATCCACCTTTGATAGATCAAATTCCTATATTCCATATGAGTATTAGCATTTGGATCAAGAGGATTTGACCTAGATAATTCACCTTGGTTGCTTGAGACCTCATTTCATGGTTCATTCATATAAGCAGTTGACATGCTTTGTATGTCTAATATATCTCCTCTTATGCCACGCATATCCATCTTCACTAATGAAAGGATTCCTTAATCTTGCTAATTTCCTTGTTAGGAGTAATATCCTTTACTATTACATCATCCTTATCAGGAGATTTTCACAGTGCGACTACATTCTTTTTGCCCCTTGTTGGAGGCCCTGTCATGATGGAAACAAATAATTTTGAAATAAATCACACAAATGAAATTTAAATTCTCTAAAAAAATTACTATAACTTACTAGGTCCAAGATACCACTTAACTGGAAAAAAATCCCAACAAATTAACAGATTTGCATCCTTGAGAGAAAATTTGTTGGAAACCCTAATTTTGCAATAAATCACTTATTTCTACTTCAACTTCTCTAAAACTTGGATTATAGACTCCTCTAATATTTCTTCAAAAACCCACTAAAAATAAGGAACCAATTCTGTAGGATTTGGGAGATATGCACTTTCCAAAAAAATAGGGTAGAAACCCTAATTCTACAATAAATCGCTCAATTCTACTCCAATTACTGTGAAATCTAGACTGTAGCTTCTTGAATATGTTCTTCAAAAACTATTTAAAAATTAAAGAAAAACTCACCAAATTCGAAGAGTATGCTCTTCCCAAAATGACCTCCAATAATAAGAAAATGTCTCACCTCTATAGTGCCAAGATCATGCTTTAATACTACTTGCAATGAAATAACTTGTAAAATAGAATAATATGATAGGGAATATGCTGCAAATACTTGATAGTAACTAAGAATAACAAGCCATTTTGAGGGGGAAAACCTCCAAATATCTCCAATGAGAACACAATTTACAATATGATGATGAAATAAGACTCACTGTCTCCTATATATACCTTATTTATGCCTAGGATATCACCCAGGCTGACTTAGATAGCCCTATATAAGTCATAGGCCGACTTAAATAACTAAATAACAATATAACAATGATAATATGACTTAATTAAGAGTTAAGATAGCCACAAACCGACTATTCATAACCCTATGTACACTAATATTAAGGGTGTAGCATTTGATTTGCATTGTGCTATGAATTTTAGGTCATTGTGATCATTATGTCCTTGTGTAGAAAGGATAGCTTGTTTTATTGGAGAGTTTGACTCCTTGTTTGTGAAACATTATTTGGCATTTTTTGAATAATTAGGTTCAAACACTTCTTTTGATTATTGGATATGTGCTAGTACCTAAGGATATGATATTATAATGTATATATGTGGATGGAGATGTGTGTTAGGTTAGGTGACATTTACCTTGGATGGAGATGTGTGTTAGGGTAGGTGACATTTACCTTTTTATGTCTCCATGTTTCTTGGAAAGTGTCCTAGGGGACATGAGAGAAATGTATTTAATTTTGGCATACTATAATTATTTTTCAGAGGAAATTTACTGTTGGTGGTGGTTATGTCACTAGAGGACAAAAGTATCCCTCCTAGGTGTTCACATTGGGAATGTGAAGGGTCTTAAGTGGGGGCACCCAATTTGGAGGGAAATAGGTGTCCATTAGTTCTCCATCTAGAAGTTGAACAATCATCAGAGCATCCTGAATGTCGGAAGTTGAAGAGGCTATGGGTTAGGCACCCATGTTGAAGCCTTGCACACATTAATTAATTTATCATGACTCTTGATTTTCCAAGGAAGGAGTGTGGGGTTTTGTGAGTGGTTTTGGAACCTCTTATTTCGGTTTACTACTATGGTTTTTCCTCCCACAAGTTCTATAGATTGGAGCCTTAAGATGGTAGTTGTATCTTGTGTTATTTGCAGGTGTATGGAAGCATCTGAGTTGTAGGAGATTAACAAGGAAGTGTATTGTGGTGCATCTCTCTTGTAAAGATAAATAATATACTTGCCCTCTTTTCTTGGGTGGAGTTTTTCCCCGAAAGGGTTTCTCCACATAAATCTAGTGTTCTATTTGTTTTCTGATTTTTCTATTATGGTGAATGTGCACACATAATCAAATTTGGTAATCTTATTTTCAAATTTGAATACACATACATAAGTTAATATTGCAGCTTAGTTCCACCTTATTTTCAACAATGCTAACATGAGGGACAGATCCCTTAAGTTAGTTAATTTGGGTCAATGATTATATTAGGTAATTAGGAGGCATACATGGGTCATTAATTAGGAGTATTTAGGATTTTTATTGTATTAGTCGTTGTTTTCTCATTTCTCCTTAGAACTCCTTTAGTATTGGGTGAATCTAGAAGTTCCTCTTTAAAGGAGTAGTCATTGGTCACCTTGGGTATTTCCTTGTCTTATGACTCTTCTTTTCTATTGAATGGTTTTGGGAATTTATTAATGAGATACCCAAATTTGAAGCAATTTTGATAGTAGACTCCAAAGTTTTCATAAACAATATGTTGAGTCTATTTTCCAAACTTAGATTGCAAGATTATTTGTGAAGGTGGAGCCTTATTCACCTCAACATTAGCACATAAGCTTGCAAAAACAAGTCTAATTTTATCCCTAGTGATTTTATCAATAGCAATGAATTGACCAAAAGAATTGGCAATGCTAGCTAAGATGGTGATATCCCAAAACTCCAAAGGCAATCTTAAGAGATAAACCCAAGTAGAAGCAACAACACAAAGGTTAGCACTTGGGTCAAACCTAAGTTAACATTTTCACAACAAAAGGTTATTTATATTATTTCAGCCAAAAAACCATTGTCCCTCAACCAAAAACCATATATATGTCCTCCTAGGAGGAGAAGTTGAATAGAAACAAACCTCCAATCATGGCACTCACAAATACAACCTTTTAACTTCCACACTTTATTAGCCCATTTCCAAGTACTAAATTAATATTAGGATGAAATAAAAGAAACTTACCCAGTAATGCATTCTCCATTGTGAATACAATGTTGTCCATAAGAGAATCTAAAAACTTAAGAGCCAAACCCTCCTTGAATTCATAAAGCTCGGGTATGTCAATGCATCTAAGAGGGCCCAAAACATTGACCATATTAGACCATCTTGAGTTGTCATTGGACCTTGTAGGAAAGATTCTTGAGCTACCTAGGTGGGAGAGGGGAGGTCCACGAGGGCCCCCCATACTGTCACCTATCAAGAACAAACTCCCACGTTCTCAAAATTCAAAAACCCTTTCCTCAAAGCTCACAAACTATTGTCAATCTTACTTCCCATCTAAATGCTTTCTATTTGTGAGTTGATAATTGAACCTCCTATTTGTGATAGATGATTGGATTCTTCCTTCCTCAATCTTGAACACAATTTATTGGTGAAATAGATCGAGATCCTATGTGGACGAGTCGTTGTTATCTCTTTCTCACCTTGGGTTGTTAAAGATTGAATGAGTGGGCTTTATAATTTAATGTGCCTAATCTCTATCTTATGGTTGTGAAGTGATAAAGACTAATGTATTTAGTAAATGAACCTAATAAAGAAATGCTCATTGTAAGATTATTGTGAAGGTGCTAAGATGGAATTGGGTTGCATTTTCCTTCTCAATGAATATTACTCATTCTCCCTCCTAAATGAATCCAAGGAATGAACCATTTATGTCTACTTGTGGTAGTCTTCTACTATCATTTTTGCTAGTACCACATTATGTTGTGTGTTTTCTTGGCTAGATTGAGTTGGTGACAAAACTCTCTACATGTGTGAATCTCTTGTGTTGGTACATCTAGTTTGGAGAGTGACACATTGAGATGCTTGCAACTTATTGCTAGCAAGTAGGGGGATATGTTGTCACTAGCATTCCCATGTTGATATTGTAAATAGTTGTAGGCGCCTACATAGAGATTCATCACCATATCTAAATAGACCATTACCACATGACATGGTAGCCCTTGATATGTCATGCCATCCTATGGACACCACCTCCTCATTATTGTTGGTAGTAAAATTTAATTTGCAATTGTGATTGTTTCTACTTGCATAGCAAAAGCTACTCATTGCACATGTTTTTTATATTTTGCAAGTTACGATGTAGCACATGTCAAGATGAACCCACACAATGAGATCTAAAGGGTCCATTATTTTATATAGACATTAATAACCTTTAATGTTTGAATATTTAATTTGCGTGCATGTTTGTAAGTGCTCATTTACTTTATGGTGCATGTTCAATATATGATTCACATGTACCTAGGAAGAAATATAATGGTAAAATTTGAACACCCATGCCAATTCCCATTTTGTTTTGGACCCATTTTGAGAGACTAGCATAATACAATTACATGTCTATAAATGACAATCTTGTGTGAAACTGGACTCATTCGCCAATCCTACACCTATCTTCATTTACACACATTCTCACATATTTGACCACCCCTCAATACATTTCTATAGATTATCCCATACATTTCACATTGAGTGTGCCCCCCATGTTTGAATATTCATTCCCTGCATTAGAACTACCATTCCCTTATCCCAAGTCTACAAGTGTAGGATCAATCCCATGCTCGTACAACTAACCCTATAATTCAAAAAATCAATCTTAAATTTTGTCAACCCCTTCCCATTTCTTTCTTGCCATGAGCCAACTTAGTACATGTTTCACATGGTTTATTGCTATGTAGTGGTATTTAAAGGCAGCCAGTGTGCAATGATTTACCATTTGGTCGATATCCATTTCACATTTGAAATGCTATGCATTAAAGAGGATAATTGTTCTAAGAATGTTTCATTTGGGAGCACTAAAAAGAACTCAAACTTGCATCATCATTCTTGAGCATATGCATGACTAAAGATTGTTGTCTTCAATCATTTCCATGACCATAAAGCCAATCTAATCAAGGGGATTGACCTAAAATAACATGATCCTTTCAATCCAACAATCTTCCCAATATATTTTAAATACTGAGTGTTAACACTCAATGAAGAGCAAATTTAAGGCAAACTGAAGAACAGAGCTGCAAATTTTACCAGATCGGATCCATGAGCCACAATACAAATCCACACCCGTGTAAGTGATCCATATCTGTACAATTGCTCCATGTACAATTCCAATTCTGTGCAAAATCTGAGACGGAGGGCATATCCAAATTTCCTTTTTTGTTGTACTAGAGCTTCATAATTTGCACTACATCAAATATATCCATCCACATCAGTTCTAAAGTTAAGTACCCTAATCCATTCAATTACTTTCATAAAAATAGCATTAATTGTTCAATTATTTAGTCCTAGCTGTCACAATAATTAATCTAGGCTGATTTGTGCTGAGTTATACACATTTCATTTGATTAGCTTAGTTTAAGCTTAAGGAAAAGATTATTTTCCTTTACAACAGTATATTGTAATGGGAAACACTCTCATGATATAAAATAGTACATAGTGCCATTCTGCATTTTCAGAACTATTTACACCAGACACCCTGTGGACAACATTGAATGTAGGAATGAAAGCCATGAATGCAGTATACAGCTGACGATGAGACAGCTGCAAGGGTTTTCAGACTCCGTAGTATGTTGCAATAAATGTTTTTATTAGTTGATACTTTCATCGCTGTAACCTGTTTCAAGCTATCCTCAACACGCTATACATGCTATGTGAAGAAAATAATCTGTTGTTTTTCAATTTTTCATAGATTCTTTTTTATTGAATTTTCTGCATATTGAAATTGTATAGGAAATAACTGTTTGGACTTTAGAAGTCAATATGTTTTGAATTAAGATGCAAATTGTTTCTGATGCTTTTATGGTTGCCATGTCACAAGTCATTTTACATATGCACTAAAAGGAGGTTCTTTTAATTGTCCAAGGAAAGGAGGTTGAAATGTATTTCCAGACTGACATGGGACTATTAACTTTAAATTCATATTGAAGGCTTAAACCCTTGTAAACGTTTCCAGTTGAAATACAAAATTATAAAATTAAGCTTACAAGGGAGTACAGACCTCCCCTTTTCATTTACTAAGAACTTATCTTACAAGTCATTGAATGTAAATCCAATATTCTCAAATAATTGGTAACTTAGGATTCGAACAGTAATGGATGTTGGGAGTTGAGCTGACCGTTTTTCCCAAAAGGTGCACCTATTCAAGAAACCGCTACCATCCCAGTTAAGGATCAACAGGAGGCTGTTAAACCATGTCACGAATCCCAAAGGGAGATGCTGGACACATTCCAACAATCTCCCCCTCAGTGTTACCAAAGGGGATTCGAACCCACAACCCCACTCTAATACCACTTGTTGGGAGTTGAGCTGGCCGTTTTTCCCAAAAGGTGCACCTATTCAAGAAACCACTACCATCCCGGTAAGGATCAATGGGAGGCTGTTAAACCATGTCAGGAATCCCAAAGGGAGATGCTGGACACGTTCCAACAATGGACAGGGAGCCCACTTCTGATGTTCTGAAACTCGGTTATCTGGTATAACAAAAGACAAACTCCTTGAGATATTATTCTGGACCAAGTTTTCTAAGGCTCGCCATCAATCCTAAAGATGCTAAAGCACTTCTGGTCGTAACTTCTTTCTGCATCCCTCTTCCCATAGAGGCCAGATAATTCTCTGTTTTTTGTGGAGGTATAATCCCAAGCTCTCAAATTAAACTTTCCACCAATTCTGAGGTATTGCCAACCAAGCCCTCATTTTATGATATCAACTGTCATGTAAATCTCAATTATCTCGCTACTGGAAATTGAATTCATGTGCCAATTAATGAAAACATTTCCAAGAATTATGATTATGACATTCTTCGGTGTGCTAAATGCTAAGAGGTGGACAGATATTAATTTAAGAGAAAATCTGACCAGGCTGATGGAATAACTTGAAGAAGCACCAACTGTAGTTCAGATGAGCATTATAAATTTATATACTATTGAGAAGCAATAAGGAGGAGGTGTCTGCACTTGTGTGCATGTTTGTGCACATGCCAGTGTGTATGTAATATGATAAAAAGGAGCACAAAAAATAATAGAAACTGCATTGACAACCCAATCACAGTCTCAAAACATATCTAGACTAAACTAGCTCCCCAAACTCACTAGGTCCCTTTCCAGATTCAACAAAATAACTTTCAGTCCCTTGCTTTAAAATGATGAAACACAATCTAAAACTGCACAATGCATTTATTTTCAACTGCCCAGCTGAACAAACATGTATGTTTATTGCTGAGAAGCATTCCAAGTGTCCATACCACATAAAGTGATCCGTTGTATGTATCAGGATTTAACACCTACAAAATACAAGAGGCATACGAATTAAACATAAAAAATAGCTTGGGTGTGACTGCCAGTAGAAAAGGCTCTTCTTGTTCCTTCATATTTTCAGACGTTACAATCATGACAGACCTTGTATGTATATTTTTCATCCTTCTAGACATTTATGTCCATCAAGGGAAAGAGAAATTAATCTTATTCTTTGAAAATAATAAAATCAATACACCGTTAGGGAGAAAATAAAGTTTTAACCATATGAACTAGGTGAACTTCATCTCTAAACAAGATATATGGTGTTTCCCTAAAAATATTAAGATATAGAAAGATACCAATTTTTTTACTCGAAATCTAAAAACAACTCCTCAGTATCATCCAGAATTAGAACATCTTCCAATACAACTCCAGCTCTATCTGAGCTGAATATGAAAAAACTGGCTGCCCTTGTTTGAAAGAAGTATGATTTTGTTAGGATACTACTATACAATGCTTTTCATAAAGGCTGTTAGTCTGCTGTAATGTCTTCAACATACAGATGGCACTTGATTCTTTTTCACGACCTCTTACTCAAAGTAACCATGTAACAACCTTATTTTCAATCAATGTGATTACTGAAAAGCTTTCTTGCAAATGGTTTCTGATGGAGGAGCGTCCCAATCAGCTGTCTTCTGTTTCATGGCTTCAAAATCTTTGATGCAATCAGTTAGACCACGGTTTTTTATCTTCTTTCTAAGAGCAGAGAAATTAGGCCCAGCCACCTTGTCAAATATCTGTTCCCAGTTTTTTTCCCAACTATCATGAGCATCACAAAGCTCCAACCCAGGCGTAGTCAAAATCCAACTCCATGACTTTATCAAATTCCTAATGATATTCATTGCATCTATTCCTCTTGACGCAGGTGTACAGGGCCTACATTTGGCTCCATTTAAATCTCCTTTGCTTGAAAGTGAAGCGACAGGAACCCCCCATCTAGAAGGAGGCCATTCATACTTTCTCTCACTCAAAATGCAAAAGGGAAAAGTTTTGAACATATATCCTACACCTTTCACATCTAGTTGATGCTTGAAAGCAGTCTCTGAATTCAGACCTTTATAGTTATTATCATACAAAATAGGTATAAAACTCATTCTTGACAGTGCAACTTCACTAGTTTCCATATCACCAATTCCAAGTCTGTCATTAAGTCCGCCAAATTGAGAACCCGGTGGCACAATATACTTGTTTTTTGAATATCTTTCAGGAGGTGGGAGGGGTCCATTCCAGTATCCATCCACTCTTGTTCTGACAATCCAATCATATGTTATGTTGTGTTTGATCTGGTATGACTTTATCATTGTCAAGCATCCTTCAACCAAGTTGAAATATTGCAGTAGCCCCTGGAAGCAAACAGAGCAAGAAAGACCTATGAGCTTGCCACGATGAATGTAGACATCTCTAGTACGAGTACCCAATAGCAAGATTTAAAAAGCAGCAGAAAAATGTGAAAGACTGCTAAAAATGATGCCAGTGGCTTTATAGCACTGAACTTGTTCATAGGGTAAGAACTTGAGAGAGAAGATAATTCATGGTGCCAATTATTCATCACATGCCAGTAACTCATGTGAAAAAAAAGACATGAATCTCTTAAAACTTCATAACATGTTTAACCCTGTTTGCCAAATTTGGCTAGTTCACAATGGGTAAAACAACCGTTGGAGAATGTTGTTATATAGTTGATTAGGGCTTTTGCTAATCAAGGCTTCCTTTAGTACTAGACATTATGCCTCTGAACATTTTAGCTATTTAATTGGCAGAGCAATATCCTGGGTAGGGAAAATTATAGGTCAATATGTAAATTGGAATGAATGATGATTAAATTTTGACGAATGTTATGAGATGATTGCTAGGCAGTATTGGCCAAGAAGAAGCCATAACATAGGCTTCCCCTAAGAAGATTCAAAGCAGCAA
>VDFB02000003.1:1625325-1657866 GCA_007258455.2 Sequoia sempervirens
CATCAGTTTCAAAAAATTCGTTTGAGTTTATAGAGGTATTTGGGCTTGCAACAATGATTTCTAATTCGTTCTCTGAAACATCCCTAGTTTGAATTGTTTGCTAATTTTTTTTTTAAAATATTAGTACTTAGGAATAATGAGAATAAAACTATCCATAATTTGTGATAAAATAAAAAATTGAAATTAATAATGTTTAGTAATACACACTATGAAACAAATAATGTAAACACTTAGAATAAGATATTAGTTGACTTACTATGTTGAAATGTCACCAAAATCATTTGAAATACCAAAAATAGTATATAGAATTATAAGGAAATGATGTTACATAAAGAAATTTAAACTTTATAAATTTTATTAAACTACAAATAAAATACATACAATGACATAATAAATGTTGATAAATTTTATATAGTAGATGATTAGTTGTGTAATTACCAAACTCTTTCAATATAAAAAAATGAACATGTAGATTTTTACTACCAAGCATTTGGATTAAGAGAGAAAGGATCATGATATTGTTGATTAATTAGAGAAGTACAAACAAAAAAAGTGTGTTGACAATATTTATTACATCAAATAATTTCTAAGGATTTCAGTCTGCTCTCTTCTTCTTTTCTTCTAGCAACTTGTTTTCCTCTCTTCATTTTTTCATATCTATCATATGTGAAGGGTGGCATAATTCTTAGTCCTTGCAAAGATTTGACACATGATATTTCCACAAATGTGAGACCACTTCTTTCAATGGGACCTATATCAATAGTAGCTTTCTCTAGTGTCAGCCCTTGTGACTTGTGCATGGTTAAAGCTCAAGCCAATCTCAATGGAATTTTTTTTGTGCTACCCCTATCAATTGTTGGAATTGGAACTCTCTAGGGATGACGGTCATCAAAAGGAATTTCAAAGTAACTATCAAAATCTACAAGTACATATGATGGCGGTAGAGGTGGTGCACTTCCAGGTCTATATACAATACTTTGAATATATCTGAGTGCTCAATTGACAAGACCTGCTTCAATCCATAAGTTCAAAGTTAGCATTACCCTTGCATTTTTGCTGAGTAATAGTTCCATGTCGAGCTCATCACTTTCATCTCCATCTATATAACTATGTGTTGTTTTAATAGCAATGCTTCGTGCAATGGGGTTTGATGATGATAATAGCTTTTTCTTATTATGATTGTGCACATTATCATTTGTTGAAAATAAATGAACACTATTTTTGAACTCATCATTTTCTGTAGTACTCATGTTTGCATTGGATCTTGACATAAGTAACATCCAATCATATATTGTAGGGTTTGCATCCCTTATGTTTGATAGAAGAACACGAAATATTTCTTGCTCATTGTTTTCTCCATCCTGTCTGAAAATATGACTTAAAGTAACAACAGTTTTGAATTCTTCCCATAGCAGCTTTGCATGCCTTTTTCTTTCGTATGTTGGTCTATCATTGACAGGAAGAAATTGTGCCAAATCTCCAACCAATATCATAGATATGCCTGAAAAAATATTATAATATGTATTAAAAAATATTTACTTTGAAATTAGTATTCTAATAGTAAGGAACAAAGTATATTACAATGTAGATCTCTTATTCTAAGAAATTTAAATACTAAACATACCTCCAAAACTTTTATATGTCTATTGATAGTAAGGCTTGGATGAGGCACTCACTGGTCTCCATGCTCTGGTTTCACCTTTGGCAAACCCTCTTTGGGTGTCACTTCCACCTTCTTAACCTATAGGTCCTAGTGCTTACTAGGCACCCCTAGTTCTCTTGGCCAACCCTACTATCATCTGCATTCTCCTAACCAAGCCAATCTTAGTGCCTTGCCACTATCTCACCCTTGGCCCTTACTCTTCCTTAAAGGCCACTTAACCTCCAAGCTTTACCAACTTGTTGCAGGGGTGTGTGTTGACTTCCATAGCTTCAAATCTATCCACCTAGGGTTCCTGGTCATCCACCATACTCCATTTCTCCATCACTTTCACCAAACCCTATTCTAGGGTTTAAAAAGGGCTAGTAGCCCTTGAGCCCCAATTAGGCCTCCTAACCCGAGAAAGTAGGCTTAATCTCCCAAATTCCCTAAAGAACATCACAAAATCCCTTCTGAGACCCTAGCTCATTTTCCAACCTCTCAAACATTTTAGAGGTTATAGGCCTTCACAAGCTGTACATAGGCATAACCCTTACTTTGCTAGATTTAGGGCTTTTTAGGCCATTTCTTGACCAGGCAGTGATATGTTTGCTTCTTTTACCCACCAAATGGATTGGTGAAGACTCTGCCTCCATTCCAAACCTTTGCAAGGACTCCTGCATCCACCACACACCTTGGGTTGCTAAGGGATTGACACCCCTGCAATGTTAGGGCTTGGTTTCCACTGTTCTTTCCTAGCCGGGCACAGTCAGCACGCCTAGGGAAAGATCTTCACCATGCTTCCTTGACACCTACTGACTTCTAAACCTAAAATATGTACAAGCATGGAGCTTAGCCTCATTCCCCCATAGACTATACACTAGGTACAATGGAAAAGAGAGGTCTAAGACTCCATGATTAATAGCTAACCGGTCTGATCAACAATGAAAGAAACAAAACTAACAAAGAACAAAGCTAGGAAATGATAAGACAAAATAACTACAGAGCACACAAAGCTTGGAAAGTAGATACCACATGTTCCACACACTTCTCAGTGCCTGGAACACTCCATTAACACACAAATAAACACTAAAAACCAGAAAATTTCAAGAAACTCATTACTTTTCCATATGATCAGTAAACTTCCAAAAGTTACAAAGTTGTTCCAACCAACCAACACTCATTCCAGGTTGAGGGCCACCTTTTAAAGGTTCCCAAAGTATTTACACTCCCTTAGTCGGACCTTCTAATGATCAAATAGCAAAATTTTAAAAACCCGCTGTGTTTTCCAACTTTTCCCAAATGTTGGCAACCTAAGCCAAATGAGCAACTACACTTATCTAATCCTTTCACCTCCTATTACATTGATCACAACAGATCAAGATTTATTCAAAAACAACAAAACTAACTAAATGGTCAACATGACCTTGAAGTATCAAGACACAAAATTTCTTCCTAGGCTTCCAAAATTGCCTAGTGTTTCCCAATGTTGCCTTGGTGCTCCTGCACCATTCTCCCCCTCTCAGCCCAAACACTAAGGAATGGAAGGAGAGACCAATGATAAGTCAATTCCAAACTTCTTGAACTGATCTTCTTGTACCCATGTAGCTTCTGATTCATGCTTGTTCTTCCACTTGATAAGGTGCTCCATGTACACCTTGTGTCTTGTAGCCTTCTTCACTCTTGACTCCAATATCTGCTCTGCCTGAGGTTTGTCTTGACTAGGTAAGGATACATTGCTGATGTCCTTGAAGATCTCCTGACTGTTCTGATCCACATCACTGACTGTCCCCTTATACTTGATCAAATCAGCTACATTGAACACTGGTGAGATTCCTAGATCGGTAGGTAACTCCACCTTGTATGCATTTTGCCCATACTTGGCCAATACCTTGCATGGACCCACTCTCTTCATCTGCAGCTTGGTTGACATTCCCTTCTGCAACCTTGACTTGTTAAGGCAGACCATAACATAGTCCCCTACTACAAATTGTACATATTTCCTTGACATATCTGCCTTCTCCTTCAACTTTTGCGTAGCCTCAGTGACTATCCTCTTTACCTACTCTTGAATCTCCTTCTATGGTCTGACTAAAATCTTCTCAGATGTCCACTCTTATGTTCCATAGCTCCAAGATCTCCTGAAAGCCACATATCCCCTTTGGGTGCATCCCATACACAACTTCAAAAGGATCCCTTTTCCCCGTGGTTCAAATTTCACACTATCATTATAAGCATACTCAGCTTGTGAGATAACCATATCCCATGTTTGTCCATATTCCTTGGTTAGGCACCTTAGAAGATTACCTAGCACCCTATTAACCACCTCTGTTTGACCATCGGTTTGAGGATGGTAAGCTGATCCAAATGACAAATTGGTACCTAATCTACTCCATAGAGTCTTCCAAAAGTGACGCATGAACTTCACATCTCTGTCAGAAACAATGCTCAAAGGTAGTCCATGGATCCTCACCACTTCCTTGAAGAAAAGATGAGCTATGTAGCTAGCATCATGGGTAGTTTTGCAGGGAATAAAATGACTCATTTTGCTAAATCTGTCTACCACTACATAAAAACTGTCAAAACTAGTCTTGGTCTTAGGAAGGCCTACCACAAATCCATGCTCTCACACATTCTATGGTCTATTAGAATGGTATATATAAACCAGCATTACTAGCTCATCCCTTAGCTTTCATACACACAACACATTGTTCCACATACTTTCTAACATATCTTGCCAACTTAGGCCAGTAATAGAATCTTTGCACTAGTTCTAAAGTCTTATTTATGCCAAAATGTCCACTAAGACTGCCATTATGCTGTTCCTGAATCAGATTTTCCCTCATTGACCCTCTTGGAACACATAACTGATTACCCTTAAAAAATAACCCACTTTGCAATGTATACTCTGAGTATTGGCTATGGAAATGGTTCTCAAAGTTAGAACATACCTTATAGACCTCTAAAAAGTCTTCATCTTCCCCATAGAGATCTTTAGAACTGTCAATCCCTATGCTCTTCACTTGTATCTATTGCACTGTCAACAACCTCCTACTCAATGCATCTGCTACTCTGTTTAGCTATCCCTTCTTGTGCTTGATGGTAAAGGTAAAAGCTTGGATGTATTCCATCCATTTCAAATGCCTATTACTCAACTTCTCTTGAGTGTTGATAAAACTGAGTGCCTGATTGTTAGTAAAGACTACAAACTCCTTGGCTAGAAGATAATGCCTCCATTTCCTAAGTGACTAAAACAAAGCATAAAGTTCTAAGTCATAGGTTGAATAATTCTTCTTTGCTTCATTGAGCTTCTCATTAAAGAAGGCTATAGGCCTGCCCTCTTGACTTAGCACTCCTCCTACTACCACTCCACTTGCATCACATTCAACAGTGAACAATTTGTCAAAACTAGGTAACAAAAGAATAGGTTGAGTTGCCACTTCTTGTTTCAGTTTTTCAAACCCTTTCTCAGCTTCTTGAGTCCACACAAACTTAGTTTTTAGACCACCCTTGATTGTATCTAGGACTGGTGCACATATGTCACTAAAGTTCCTTATGAATTTTCTATAAAATTGAGCCAATCCATGAAAACTTCTTACCTCAGTCCCTGTGGTTGGTGTAGGCCAGTTTAGGATGGCTTCCACCTTGCTTGGATCCATCTTCAATGATCCTTTGGACACTACAAAACCCAAATAGACTAGCTCTTGCTTAAAGAATTCACACTTCTCTAGATTGATTACCAACTTCTCCTCTTGCAACCTTCTAAGAACTTGCTCCACATGTTTCAAATGCTCTTTCTACTCTCTTTGCTATATATGATGTCATCATGTATACCACCACAAATATTCCTATAAAATACTTGAGCACTTCATTCATGAGCCTCATGAATGTGCTAGGGCATTAGAGAGGCCAAATGGCATCACTTCCATTCATATAACCCATCATTTGTCTTAAAGTTGTCTTCCACTCATCACCATCTTAATTCTTGATCTAATGGTATCCACTCTTGAGATCCAACTTGGTGAAGTATTGGGCTCCTCCAAGACAATCCATTAAGTCTTCAATTCTAGGAATAGGTAATTCATATCTAATTGTAATTTTGTTTTTTATTGTTTAGAATCTGCAAAGTTCCACTTACCTCCTTCTTGGTTGCTAAACCACCGGGTAATGACACCTGCTAATGCTATTTTGAATCAATCCTTGATCCAATAATTCTTGCACTTTCCTAGCTACCTCCAAATTTTGATCTGGTGTTAGTTTGTATGCTGCTTTGTTAGGTAATGAGGCTCCAGGTATGAAGTCAATTTAATGAATTATGGCTCTCTTTGGTGGTAGAGTTGCAGGTGTACCATCACTAACTATACTCTTGTACTTATCAAGTAACTTTTGGACTGCTTCTGGTAAGACTTTCTTTTCAGCCTTGTCCTCTTCTTTAGGTTGTAACACAACCACATATCCTTCACTCCCTTGATGTAGGTTGTTAAGGAACTCTTTTCCACTGCTCAACATGATGTTTGGTGTCTTTGACTATCCTTCTTCTTCTTCTAACAGTGACTGCAACTTGAAAGTCTTCCCATCCTTCTTGAATGAGATGGTGTTCTCTTTCCCATCATATATGACACTTCTGTCATACTGCCATGGTCTTCCCAATAGTAGATGGCATGCATCCATGGGTAAAACATCACAAACTAACTTATCCTTGTACCGGCCCATTTACATGGGTAGCTTCTCCAATTTCAGTTTCATTACAGCCTCCTCTAAGATTATATTGTCTATTGAGCCTGAATCTACTATAACCTTGCATACTTTACCAAGTATCTTGCACCTTACTCTAAATAGAGCTCTCCTATGTTTTGGTTCTTTCTTAACTGGTTGTCTGATCAGGACTCTATTAAACATCAAATTCTCTCCTACCTCAGATTCAATGTGACTGACCTTAGATGACTTAGGACTCATGGTGTCCTCTTGTGCATAATTCACTCTCTTCTCATTGCTTGATGAAGATGCTTTTTCCGGGCACCTATAAGTAGGGTTTCCAACTTGACCACAATAGTAGCACTTCATGTTTGCAAAGTATGAATTGCTCCTGCTTGCTCCTCTTCCTCTGTTTGAACCTCCATGACGTCCTCTACCTCTATTATATCCTCCTCTAGAAGATGCTTCAATCTCATGTTCTCATAATTTTAGACTCTCCTTGGTTTCTTTGTTTAGTCCCTCTACCTTGGTATCCACCTCTATGTCCTCTTTGATCTCTGCCTTTTCCTCTGCCCTTAGAAGCCTATTCTTGTTTCCTCTTACTTCTTTCCTCAATCTTTTATGGCTAATTGGTAACATTGATGTACTGTCTTAGGACTTAAAAGAGCCATCTCCTCTTGAATGTTCCACTTCAAGCCATTAAGATACCTATCCACCTTGAGACTCTCATCCTCTGTCACATTAGACCTCATGCAAAGTTTTTGAAACTCCTTAGTGTAAGTGTTTACATCTTGGTCTTTCTGCCTTAGGCTTTGTCTCTTCTTGTGTAACTGAATCTCATAGTCATCTGGCATGTATGCTTCTTTTACTTTGGCAACCATTCCCTTCCAAGTAGAGATAGGTTGCTTACCTTCTTTTTCCCTCTCTATCTGAATGAACTTCCACCATGTCAAGGCAGAACCTCTTAGTCTTGCTTTTTCCACCTTTACCTTCTGTGATTTAGTGACTCCATCACACTCAAAATGGTTTTCCATTCCTTCTATCCAGTCCATGACTAGATCAGCTTCCATTTTCCCACTAAATAGTGGTATGCCTTCAAGTGCTTTTCCACTCAAGGCCTTCAATGCCTTCATGAAAGGCTCTTCTTTCAGGACATGGTCAGGTTCAGGGGTCTTGTCTTCCTCTGCAACCTCTTCTTCCTTTGGTATCCTTCCTTCAAATTGCGCACTCCTCACTGCTTGTTCAAGCTGGGCTATTCATTCCCTCAGCAGTTTATTGTCTTCCTCCTGCTCTTCAACTATCTTAGCTAATTCTGCATTTGTCACCATGATGGAAGAATCACTAGACTCAACCTCTGACATATAAGATGCTTCCCAAATCTTTTGCTTGCTCTGATACCAATCTGATAGGGTAAGGTTGGATGAGAAACTCATTGTCCCATGCTCTGGGTTTCACCTTGGCAAACCCTTTGGTTTCACTCTCCACCTTCTTAACCTATAGGCCCTAGTGCTTACTAGGCACCCCTGGTTCTCCTGGCCAATCCTACTATCATCTGCATTCTCCTAACCAAGCCAATCTTGGTGCCTTGCCACTATCTCACCCTTGGCCCTTACTCTTCCCTAAAGGCCACTTAACCTCCAAGCTTTACCAACTTGGTGCAGGGGTGTGTGTTGACTTCCATAGCTTCAAATCTATCCACCTAGGGTTCCTGGTCATCCACCATACTCCATTTCTCCATCGCTTTCACCAAACCCTATTCTAGGGTTTAAAAAGGGCTAGTAGCCCTTGAGCCCCAATTAGGCCTCCTAACCCTAGAAAGTAGGCTTAATCTCCCAAATTCCCTGAAGAACATCACAAACTCCCTTCTGAGACCCTAGCTCATTTTCCAACCTCTCAAATATTTTAGAGGTTATAGGCCTTCACAGGTCGTACATAGGCATAACCCTTACTTTGCTAGATTTAGGGCTTTTTAGGCCATTTCTTGACTAGGCAATGATATGTTTGCTTCTTTTACCCACAAAATGGATTGGTGAAGACTCTGCCTCCCTACCAAACCTTTGCAAGGACTCTTGCATCCACCACACTCCTTGGGTTGCTAAGGGATTGACACCCTTGCAACGTTAGGGCTTGGTTTCCACTGTTCTTTCCTAGCTAGGAACAGTCAGCTCGCCTAGGGAAAGATCTTCACCATGCTTCCTTGACACCTACTGACTTCTAAACCTAAAATATGTACAGGCATGGATCTTAGCCTCATTCCCCCATAGACTATACACCAGGTACAGTGGAAAAGAGAGGTCTAAGACTCCATGATTAACAGCTAACCGGTCTGATCAACAATGAAAGAAACAAAACTAACAAAGAACAAAGCTAGGAAATGATAATACAAACTAACTACATAGCACACAAAGCTTGGAAAGTAGATACCACATGTGCCACACAATTCTCAGTGCTTGGAACACTCCATTAACACACAAATAAACACTAAAAACCAGAAAATTTCAAGAAAATCATTGCTTTTCCATATGATCAATAAACTTCCAAAAGTTACAAAGTTTTTCCAACCAACCAACACTCATTCTAGGTCAAGGGCCACCTTTTAAAGGTTCCCAAAGTAGTTACACTCCCTTGGTCAGACCTAATGATCAAATAGCAAAAGTTGAAAAACTCGCTATGTTTTCCAACTTTTCCCAAATGTTGGCAACCTAAGCCAAATGAGCAACTACACTTATCTAATCCTTTCACCTCCTATTACACTAATCACAACAAATCAAGATTTATTCAAAAACAACAAAACTAACTAAATGGTCAACATGACCTTGAAGTATCAAGACACAAAAATTCTTCGTAGGCTTCCAAAATTGCCTAGTGTTTCCCAATGTTGCCTTGGTGCTCCTGCACTAGCTATATTCTAGAAATGCTTGTTGAAGATGAGAGTATATGTTTTGGAATAATCTCTCTCCCAGGAAGCTCATTTCATCTATCAATATATATTTTATGTGAGACATTTCCTCTTGGAAACTTGCAAGTCTCGTGTCTTGTAGCTCACTGAATTCTTTTATCAGTATTCTCAACTTAGAATGAATCGTTGATGCTCCAATGTTAAATGTTGCAACTCTCATCGGTGCAAGTAGAAGTAGAGGAGAGCATTGTGGAGAGGCTGCATTTTCTAATGCTTGACTGATTGCACCAATTAACTATGACTTGCCTATTCCTGTAATGTCTTGGATTGTCATATATAAGGGTGATGCATCTTGACATGTATGATAGTGGGAGATTATGATGTTAACTTCTTTATTTTGTTTGTCACTGAAGTTTCCATAGTCCACACATTGTGGTATCTCATCATGAATAAGACAACCTGTATTTCTCATCAACTTAATGAAATTTGTAGCTTCATTTGTGTATTGTTCATTTTGAAATTCTCAAGACCAGTTTGTTTGTCGATCAATATATTTTTTTCCCAACATATATATCTCTATAACTTGCATAATCTGTCCATGATGAATTTTAGACAAAATATCCCATTCGTTCTCTATAGTAGTACCTTGGGAATTATCGTTGTCTTCAAATTCTGAATCAATCTCATTTTTAGTATTTTCAGTATCTCATCTTCTTTCTAGGTGCCATTGATTATATCTAAAGTTATCCCATGTGGCAACTATAGATTCATCATTATTACCAATATATGTGTGAATGTCATGAAAAGGTTTGTAAAGTAATTACTCTGAAGAGAAAAAAAAATCCATTTTTCTGAGGGACATATAGGAATTGATTGAAATCTAGGAAAAACTCTTACAATACTTGCTATTTTTCTTGGACTCCATTTATTGTCACCTCTCCTTTTTTTGTTATATATCCATGATTTCACAACATCAATAAGGCACAAAGCTTCTATAAATTGGGGCCTATTCCTATAAGCATCGATGAAAGATATGGTTTGTTCCTCATTCTCTTCATCAACAATTAAGTCTACACATTTGAATACTTCCTTTGAAACATTTAAGTTGACAAATACTCTACTACTCTATACCAATGTGAGTTATAGTAGCATGACTTGTTTCTCGGGCTCCAATATCTCTTTCTATTAGTGTCTCAGTGAGAAGTCATCTATAAACTTTTGATGCTAAATCATTAGGATTTTCTACATTTTCTAGTTGAAATAGTATCTGATGGTATGTCTTTGAACTTCTTTTAGCTTTGGATGCATATTTTACAATATACTTAATTACGACAGGTTTTGACATAATAGGTTTCCAATAAATATTTTCTCTCCATAGTTGGAGTATGCAATAGTTTTATGAATTAACTCTATCATCATTTTTGAATGCCTCAAATTTTATCTCACAAGTTTCTAAATCTCTATTTATTTTAGATCCTTCAAAATTCAATGGCCATGGTGCACTATACCTATGTGTCATTAACATATTTTCTTGGTAAATAAAATGATATATTGAAGGAGAACAATATTTATATTTGAAATAAATAAAATTAGTTAGGAAGCATTTACCTGCAAACCAATTTCCCTCTCTTTTTGTGTAGACATGCACCTTCTTTGAACATTGTGTGTCTTTGTATAGTATTTAGAATCTCATCATAGTCATCTTTGAAATGAGTTTCTATCAGTTGTCTAGTTTTTTTCATACATGGGTGCAGACTTAAATTTTGATATTCCTAGAGCATAAATTTAGATCTATCAATATCATATTTGTTCTATTTTTAAAGTAATTATATTAAATAAAATGTTCAATTTGTTAACTCACTATAATCATACCTGTATGTTCTGAAGGTTTGTATCTCGTCAAGGGTTGCATGCATGAACTAAATCATGGAGATATGATGCAACATAGTACAATTGATCTAAATTATTCCAATCTATAGTTTCCATATTTGGTGCTCCATTTAACCATATAAAACCATGCACATGCATAGATCCCCTATGTTGCAATTCATGTCTGCACCAAGTCTTTAACATTCATACCATTCTCGAGTATCTCTTTTCTAAAAGTTGAGTAAATCATAAATGTATATATTGTGCAAAAATGTGTGGGTAGTCAATGACATTTTGTTTCTACCAAAGTTGTGCTTCTCGTGGAGTGCTTGGTGGTGTTCCAGGAATCAATGCGTGCAAATCTAGCCAGTACAAGTCTGTTGCGCATAATGTGAAAAATATTGAACTTGGCATTCTAATTTGATGAAGCATGTTTGTTAATTATACTCAACACTTTTCCCAATATGATCTTGTTCCCCTTAAACTGGTTCCAAATCGCATCAATTTGTCTGCTAGATGGGAGTGTGGTATGTTCTCCATATGTTCATGCAACTCCTGTATTGTGATTGGAATTTCGTATAGACTTCTTTTAATGAAAGCTATTGTGCTATTTTGTGCTCAGTGTCTCATAATCACATTCATCATGTAATAACACAACCTTGGATGCTTTATAAATCTATTATCTCTATATCGTAGCAGGTGCTTGAAAAATTCATGAAGATGTACTCTCCTTAGTCACTGTTGGGAGACGCATCAATGGTAGGCCAATCTATAATCACTGTTGGGTCTACATTAGGATTTCTGACCCATGCACGAATCAACTCCATTTCCCTCTAAGCATTTGGCAGTTTCAATGCCATCAATGTTGTGTGCGAGCTATTATGTTTCTCTCATTTTTCTCCACCAAGGGGCCCACAAAAATAATATCATTTTTGTCTGAATCAAACTCCATATGCATTGTTCGCAACTCATTGAAAATGTTATGATATGAATTTGGTGATATATTGTCAAGAGCGTTTTCATCAATAATGACATCAGAGTAAAACTTGTCATGCATAATTTTGTATCATAAGGAAGTGTATACACAATCTCTATTTACTGTGAAATTATAGTTTGTTCCACGTTGATCCTTTCTACATACTACAATTACTAGAAGATCTTTAACTAAATGTGACAAATTTTTTACCACACTTTCTATGTTATGTGGAAAACTTATCGTGTGCCATCTATATTTCAACTCACTACCATTTGCATGTGTCACCTACAAAATTGGGCTCACACATGTGATGAGCATTTCTTCCACTTGAGTTAGATTTTCCAATTCTACTGATTGGGCCTTAGGATCCATATTGTTTTCAACTAAGAATCTATGGTTTCCTTTTTCTTGTCTGCATCTATTACAAATAGGACCTTGGGGACTACGAAAGATGCTAATTCCAATGTAACATTCTTGACAAATATAACACATCACTAGTGATGCAAACCTGTCTAATTTATTATGAAACGACATCTGAATTTTTATGATATTTGTGTCTAGAAATCCATTGGCATTTGGGAATTCATGTGGAAGTGATTCAAGAGTTGATCGCATTACATGTTGATTTACATTTTTTGGTGTTTCTACAACACATTCTACTGACCTAGAAGCTTCCTTTTCTATGTTCCTTTCAACATTTGCTCTGTGTATATTCATTTCAATATTATCTTGATGTCTAATTTGTTCCATTTCCCCTAGTTCGGGATTATTTTGTACTTGTCCCTCATTGTCTAGAGGACATACCTTAGCATCCTTTTATTCTCTTATTAGTTGTTGTGAATTTTCCTCCTCAGATGTACATTGGCAAGTATTTCTATTTGTGTCTCTATGTTGTGGGTTGTCCATTTCCTGTCTTTGAGAATTAGAGTGATGTTTAGGCGTTTGGTGGGCTATATTTCTATTAACATTACGCTCTATTATTGTTTCACTTTGTAACTATTCAATAGCGACCTTTGATCTATGTTTACCATATTGTTCTCTTCCAACTTCATTCATTTAGCCTCTATACACATCCACTTGAGCATCTACCAACTACTACATACGACATCTATGATATGCTTGTTGATATTATCTTTTGTATTGTTTTCTTTGCTCCTCTATCTCAAAGAAGTTTTTCCTCGGTCAAACCATAGCTATTATATAAAATGCATAGAGAACTTAAATAAATAAAAAAATATTTGTTTATATTATCCTCATAAAGATAAAATTTCAAAAATAAATAGATTGTGTAATAAATATGAACGAACAAAATCAATTAATAGTATAAAAAAATAACTCAAAAATAGAACTTCTGAAAATAGTAAAGACATAAATACTTAAAAAATGTTCTCATATTATAAATGTTGAAAGAAAAGTCGATAAGAAAAAAGGTGTGAGGTAATTTATAAAAGATATAATGATATAATGACTTGAGTTTTATAAATGAATACTCTTGTATGAAGAGAATGAAACTCATGTAGACTCCTAGAGGTGGTGTTATTTCTCACGCCACTACTAATAAAAGCATACGGTTCTCAGCTATGTGAGAGACTTAATTCAAAATTTAAATCATTCATATACATATATTTGAAATTAAAATATCTACATAGAAATCGAGCAATTTAATATGATCACAATAAAGTAAGTGGATCCTTAGATTCACTATTGTCTTTGGATCATTTAATATTATAAGTTTACTTCCAATTATATAATTGTAGGGAAAAATAGTGAATGGTGAATTCGACCTAAGACATGGATGAGATGTTGTTTCAGAATGATTTTTGAACTTATTATTTTTCATTTTTTAAATTGTTAAATATATTAAATTTTGATAGTTTATAATATTAAATTTTTTGAAATTTTTAAAATTGTTTAAATATTTATTATTAATATTTCAAATTATATAATATTTAATATGTTCTATTTTATCTCTTTTCTAACTTACTATATCTTAATAATAGATTATAAAGTATTATTAAAATATTAATAAAAAAATACATAAACTTTTTAAGAAAATAATAATGTTAAATTACATTTTTCATTTGATACAGATTTTTTTTATAAATTTTACACTTCAGATTTTTTTGAAGTGTTAAAAGATGTATATTGTTTTAATTTTTGGTAGGTATTGAGCTTTTTCAGTTGGAAATATAAACATTTAAAAAAATTTACAGCATGCAGATGTTGACAATACAAATTATCTACTTTTTTTGAAGTCTACTATTAAAAGATCCAAAGGTATTTATTTTATCGTTGTTCTGTTTTTGTGTATCTTTTTTGTTTTTGTGTATTGATCTTTTCTGTTCTGTTATGTTAAAAGATTATTTTTGTATTCTATTCTTCTGTATTGAGCTAACCATTTATTCTTTTTGTTGGGTATTTATTCTTTTGCTGTTTTGTTTTTGTGTATCGAGCTTTTCTGTTTTTTTCTGTTAAAAGATTCAAAGGTATTTATTCAAAACCTTAACAAAAAATCAAGAATATCCATTCTAATTTTTTTTCCCTTCTCACAGATAAACCAGCCCTACTTAACAAAATTTTAGAAATAAAATAGTGTAACAACATGAATCTTTGGGTGACAAAGGAGCCTCATAGAACTAACTACTATCTATTTACATTTAGCCCTTCAAGATGAGCTAACCATTTAAATTAAAGCTTTGTTTTCTTGAAGATTTTACTGTTTAAGGATTTTACATCATTGTTTATACTTGGTGACCAAGATACACAGCAAATGTCTTCAATAGAGGTTTAGATTTTTTATTATTTTAGGAGAAAACAGAAAAATGAGATCAAATTTTATTTATCCGATAGGCTATTATAGGTGAGAATTCAACTGGAAAAGTCTCACTGTCTGATGCTGGTTGAGACTATTCCGGTTGGATTCTCACCTGAGACAGGTCATCGGCATTTTTTCCCTAAGAAGCTTGGTGAGATCTAACAGCAGAGTTAATATTTTTGCACCATTAAATATTTCATGTTTGAGATATGCGAATATCACTTCTTCACTATGCTCGCCATTAGAAAATTCTCGTATTTACTGTGCTCACCGTTAGCAAAAATCTGTATTTCACTGAGGCATGGCCATTCCTCCTGTTTTGGCGTCACCAGGTATGGCTGGGAGCCGTTCGTGCCATTCTACACCACTCCCCTGTTCTGCGTGTGTTGCCTGGCATTTACAAAGTCACCAAATATTTGTGAGATAATAAATGCAG
The DNA here is from genome assembly GCA_007258455.2 of Sequoia sempervirens. Lineage (NCBI taxonomy): Eukaryota > Viridiplantae > Streptophyta > Pinopsida > Cupressales > Cupressaceae > Sequoia > Sequoia sempervirens. The sequence goes on from VDFB02000003.1 coordinate 1,640,655, forward strand.
CCTGCTTTAAGATGGCTTTGACCTTTACTTTTTTTGTGCAGTGAACAAGTAGTTGCGAAGGTGAACGCGGGATCAACTTCTCTGCAATTAGTGGCTGTGTATTCTGAGGTATGGAAACTCATCACAACCTGTAGTGCTTCGAATTAGGATGTAGTAGAGGCTTAAATAAAATCTGAATCTATTGTCTTCGAGCATGGTAGGACATTTTTTAAAGAAAACTGTAAATAACCTTCCTCATTCGATGCCTGATTCTCCTCCATTTGCGTCGGCCTTGGGCTTTTGTTTCAGCACTTCATCATCATTGTTAAATAAGTATGCAGCAGCAGAATATACTTTGGAGCTAACCCCAGTTGCATTTTCAGGCCCTTTATCCTTAGCAACCACAGTGTTAGCAAGGAGCACTGAATAATTTGTGTTTTGAGTTTACTAGGCTATAATTGCAAATAATCTACCTGAGACCATTCGCAACCTATCTCAACAATAACACTCGACCACAGAAGCCTGTGGAGGCATAAATAGCTTTCTTGTTTCTGTAATGAATAGTTCTAGAGTAAAAAATTGGTCCCCTAAATCACACAGCTAGGAATAAGTTAATAAGCTAAATGGGAGTTTGGAATTGATAGCCAATTCCAAACTGCGTTTATTATAAATATCAATTAAGAGGACTAACGTGAATAGAGAAACATGGGGAATTTTAGCTCTATTTTCATTTATTATATGATACTGGTTGACATGAACATATGAATAGAAATTTTCCCTAAAACTTTGTCACGAAATTTTTAGAGAAGGATACCCTTCAAAAAAATGTGAAACATATCTTTCGTTTCTCCATCCACAAATTTAAAATGGGCAGGATTTGGACTGGGTCGGCGGTGTTGATGGTAGGTTCCAACTAAAAAGCTTTCAAAAAACATTCAAATAACCTAAAACTGCCAACCCCTGTCAACGGTGGTGCAAACCAGAAATTTTGTCCTCCTGATTACAAAACCCTAAAAAACCATCAACGCCAGAGCTAGGATGTAAATGGGAATTGCAGAGGCCTATTATTTTAGCTTGAAGCAGCATCGACGGGGTCACCAAGCACCTTTGTAGCAGGGTGAGGGAGCATGAGGTGGGCCAGTGAAAATGCAGACGCATCACAACAGTAAAACACTATTTTTACCCCAAGCGGCCATGTTTCTGGTGTTGAAATGTCCCTAGCAGCAGTTAGAAATGCCCGGAATAAGAACTAAAAGCATGCAAATGAATCAGTACAGTAGAAAATACATAAAGAAAATAACACTGAAGTAGAATAACACTATCCAAAACTAAGCAGGGCAATAATAATACGCATATAGTTAAGCAATAAATTCAACCAGATGAAAGCAAGTTTTTGCATTGTGGATTGTCTTTAACCTGCGTGGCTCCTACGCAAATGGGAGATCGAATAAATCTAGAGATATTATGGCCATTAATTCTTGATGAGTGACAACGAACCGTATTTACCTTGCCTACCATTTGACAAACTTGTTCAGCATTTATTTTATCAATCCTCTATCCAAGATCTTGTTGTAGGTTATTAATTTTGAATATTTAGCCATAGCATTAATGGGAAGCTAACCACAATAAGGTGGTCTAACATTAGCCAAAAATAAAATAAAATAAATATAGTACCCCATTGCTATGAGGAGGTGAGTTAGGGTGTGCTGACGGAGTATCTAATTCAATCAGACCTAAAATCAACATTAATCCATATCTGCATCGTGCAATGTTCACCTCTATCGCTGCCTTTATCCTCTTCAATGAGTATTAAATTTAGACAATTGCAATCATACCTTTGCTTATTCATAGATGTTGAAATAGATATCTTCACCCTCCCCATATTCTTGTAGTAGATAGTAAATGTGCATTGAGATCTCACATAATTTATTAGGGAAGTGTACGTTTGTTTTCTTTTACCTTCATTTATTTAATAGAAAAAAATAGAAGATTAAAAGTGTAATTTTTGAACTGATTAAATAAGCTTATTCGTTATCGGATGAAATTAATTAATTTTTTTTTATCGAATGAAGTTAAAGTAATTTTTTCCTCTGTGGAATGTGGAAATCAGTTTGCATTATCAAATAACATAATAATAATGTCATAAATATTGTAAATATTATTATGGACAATTGAAAATTAATAGCACTTCTTATTATAAAATAATAGAAATGGCAGTTGAATGGTTGTTATAAAACAATGTGATTTATAGTTATAACATTATTTTGGAGAGTAATTTTATCTTGTATTATTAAATTGAACTGATATAATATTTGCAGAATAAAATGAAAGTGATAATAAAATTACTATTGTAATAGGAGTAAATATTATTCTTAGTATGAAGAGGTTATTTTTGAGAGTAAATGTTAATATTATTATTCATGGGTTAGTTATTTGATGTTAGTAAGGTAAAATTGAGATTAACAATTGAAATTTATAAAAAGGGTTAATTTGCGAGTAAATGTTAGTATTATCATTAATGGGTTAGTTATTTAATATTATTCTTCTTATTTAGATAGAAGTGATTTTAGTAAGGTAAATTGAGATTAAAAATTGAAATTTATAAAAAGGGTTAATTTGCGAGTAAATGTTCATATTATCCTTAATGGGTTAGTTATTTGATATTATTATTTTTATTTAGATAGAAGTAATTTTAGTAAGGTAAATTGACATTAAACACAGGTTAAACTTTACCATCAGTATAAGCTTAATGATTTAGTTATAATGTTTAGATGAGATAATTAATAATATTACCAATGATTAAATTGGCGATTTTAAAGAGTATATGGTGGCCATTTTCAAAGAGTTATATGTTGGGATAATATTATTTATGTTTAGATTGAGGTAAATAAAAATAATAATATTAATGTACGGTGGAAATGTGAATACTCAAGGGGTTTTACCCCATGTATAAAAATAAAATAAAATAAAATGTGAAATATTGGTATTAAGGAATATTTGACTTTTGAGTAAAATAATCGTATTATTGTAGAAAGAATTAATAATAATTATAGTGGTAAAATTTGTAAATTATAAATACAAAAAAGGGTAGTATAGTAATGGGATACAATTAATGGTACACATTATATTTAGTAATATTATTTTATAAATAAAAAACGTTATTGTTAATTGGTGGTATACTAATAAAATTACTATCATAAATATTGTTATTGTTAATTGGTGGAATAACAATAAAATTACTATTATAATTCCAAATAACGTTACTCTTAATTCTTATAATTAACGTTATTGTTAATTCCAAATACTTCATCCACTTATATTGTCATTTAGATTTTCTCAACTAAAAGTGAATTGGGAAAAAGGGTCTATAGAGACATATAGCCAACACATCTTTCCAGATTTCCATTTTATTCACAAATTTCTATTTATTTAATATAGTGTATATATATTAATGCTTAATAGGCATACATCTTGAAATATGAACATAATAATCTCTATGCAACTTTACGTATTTGAAAATTTAAATTTTGATCGCATTTTACACATTATATGACCTATATTATAAAAAATCATTTTATACTTATCAGACTACATCATTATATCCTTTATATTTTCAAATTAATTTTGATAGATACTTCTCTTTCTGAAAATACTCATGGTATAAATACATTTACTCATTACGAATTTGATAAAATAAAAGCAACTATTTCAAATAAGTATAAATATATTTGCTCATTGTAGATTTGCAAAAATAAGACCAACTCTTTCAAATATACAATTTCATCCAACAAATATGGTTTTATTCAAAAAATAGATAATTTCTTAGAAACTACATTAGAAATGACATCTTTTGGGACTATGATGAGATTCTTCACGAAAGTTCCTTAAATTTAAAGTCTTGAAGGTGCTATGTTTCAAAATAGAAATGCCTTGTTAACATAAGTTTATCTAATCATTTAGGTGTATAATCAAATACAAAAATTTAAAGTACAATGTAAGATGGTTTAAATTCTTTTCCATCTCTTCTAGAACCATCAAACATGTAAGATCATTTAAATCATTTTTGCATCACTTTTTCCCATATTAGTGCATTGCTTAGTTTAATGGTTATAATTTGATGGCTTAAGGTAAATAGTATTATGGGAAATAGTGTAGTTGGTTATAAATGTTTGTTTGATGGTCACTTGGTAGGTGCCTTACAAATTTTAAGCAAAGGGGCCTCCTTTAATCTTCTCTATTGTGAAGATTGAATTCCTTGCCCTGGGTAGAGTACTTTCCCTTATTGTTTTTTCCCCAACGAAGTACCTTCATAGGAGTACTTGTCGTATATCAAGAGGTTGGTTCATGGTTTTTTGTCAAATGTTTACTTGATGGATTACTATATTCCTAAGTAGTATAGTGTGATTCATGGTGTTTAGATATGTGTGGAAAAATTAGGTAAATGAATGATGTTGATAAACTTTTCACATGTTCAATTATTGGGTAGACAATTCTTCCCCCATTAATTACATCACTTTATATCCTCTATATTGCTTTCCATTGCAATGCATAATTTTATAGACCTTAAACTAACACACTTTTCATGTTACAAAGATTAGGCTTACATGTGCTTGAATAAATGTGGTTTTAAAAAAAAAAATAGTGTGTGGGATTTTATAATAGTTATATATATGGATTTTGAATTTAATTTTAATCTATATTTATATTTGTTGAACTTGATTATGCATATAAGGGAATTTGTATGTTTATTTATTGGTGTATGCTATTTTTGAAAAAAATGTAGTTTAACTTTAAATCTATTCCTTAGATAGAATAATTTTTTATTTTTTTTTAAATGCTAATTTTTATTTGTTGATCTAATTACAAATATATGACTAATTGAACTAATAAAATATCTCCCTTCATCAATTCCAAGCATGCTCATAAAGAGAATCATTATTTCATTTTCTAAGCATTTCTCGGTGAAGATTTTGTTTCTATTATGGTTGTCATGTTCCCACCCCATTTCCAAATGTCCTTTTACAAATCACACACATGCAACTTTTATTGTTATCAAATAATCAAAGGTGTTCCTCTTACGAAACTCCCCAGGTGATGGCAAACTTGCACCCACCAGCAGACATTATCACGATATCTAGCAGCTCGTCTGAGGGAGACATTACAGGATCACAAGCTAATGCTGGTCCTCCCTCACCTTCAGACTCTTCTTCTATTATTTGGGCTGGCGTGTACCAAAGCAACGTTGCAGTCCTCGCAGAGAACATTGTGAGAGGTTGTGAAGACACTATTGAAGATGCTAAAAAGACATGCGAAGAAGCCTTCCAAGTGGAAAACCATGACATCGAGATGGTGCAACAGGCAGTCCAAAAATTCCATACAACTTATTTTGTTCTTGATGCGTATTGTGACTTCCTTCGAGCAATGAAATATGATGCATTGTATGGAATGGGAAATGGTACTAGGATTAAGGAAGATTTTCTAAAACTCCTAGCAGACATAAAGTAGATTGTAAATAGCTTGCTTAAGATAGCTACTTGTTTTTTTGTGGTGTTGGGGAGAATGGTTTTTCTTTTGACACAACACGACGACATCAACTTAGGATTTTTTGTGAAGATGGGGAGCATGGCTTCCCTCTTGATATAGAATGTATACAACGCCTACTAATCATCCGACCCCTTCTTTTTCCTAGCACAACAAGTAGTTAAACCTTATATCTAGTGTTGGAAAATCTATTGTGCAGTGGGAAGAATGTACAACTCCTTCCCCCCACTCTACTACTTTTTCCTTTGGTCCTTTCCATTGTACATATGCATCAACCAATATGGCAATTGACTCGATGTTTCTACGTGTTACTTTTTTGTCTTCTTGACTTCATGTATCTTGAATCTATTCTAATTGAACTATACACATGTATCTTTGAGCTATTGCAATCAAAACTATACATATTCCATGTATGCAACTAACTAAAAATTAGTATAGCTGATAATAAATTGCATAGAGAGTATCTATTTTTCCTTTCCTCGCTCCACATAATGAGGTAGATGTTCATAAAAAATGTGCATAACTAATTTTTTTCTAGCTGTGTTGCTACTTGCACCCGTTTCAATTTAGTTGCTTGGCTCTTCTTTGGACTACTCGACTTTATCTACCAATAAGTTGCTATAGTTTGATGGAAGGGTTGTTCTATTGACTTCTTCGCACAAGCGCCTTACATCCAATACATTTGTGCAGGATTCTCTCCTTGCCTTGCACCATGGCAAGCTTATTGACTCCAGATGCAATTAGATTGATGCATGGAGGAAATGTCGCTTTGGAACCTCATGTCCAAGTCATAGCTATCTCAAGTTTTGGCTTTGAATATACACACATCAATCGATATAGGTTGGAAATCTCTGATGGTGTGCACAAGCACAAAGCATCATTACCAACTAAGTATAACTCCTTCATAGAATCCAATGTGCTTGCACCTAGCTCCATCGTGCAATTGAAAAGATACAGCTGTCCTCAAACAAGTAGCACATGGTATGTTTATGAACTAATTTCTATATCGCACAAGAATAAGTGAGACCTACTCTCCTCTTAGATTTTGTTACTTATACTTTATCTTGCTTTAAATATTTAGGTGGATTGTTATTGTCGACCTTGAAATTGTGCACACAACACATGCTATTGTTGGGGAGCCAGTTTTCCTATGCACAAAAGATCTTCAACAACTTGGGCGCTCAACAAGAGAATCCTCTGGCTTGGCCACATCTTCAAAAAACCCTTGCCTTCCTGAAAGACTACCTCCTCGACGTCTCCTATTTGGTGTCAACCCAATCCTGCCAAAAGAGGCACCATTGACAATAATGCCTATCAAAAACTTGAATCCATTTCAGCCAAGGTGGACTATTAAAGGTCGTGTAACTGTGAAGTCTGAAATACGTAGCTACACCACACAGAAAGGAAGTGGCCATATCTTCACCTTTGATATCATAGATTGTGAAGGAACAGAGACATGTGTGACATGCTTCAATGAAGCAGCTCACACCCATTGTGATAAAATTATCGCAGGAGCTACATACACATTGTCTGGAGGCATGGTTCGACCTGCTAATAGAGTCTATAACAAGCTTAATAGCGGGTTGGAAATTTCTCTTATGCCTGACTCAAGGGTTTCCCTCTGTGAAGATGATGATTCCATCCCTAAAGAGCACTACTCTTTCACACCTCTGAATGCATTGGTAAGCAAAAGCAATGGTTCAAATGTTGATGCAATTGGAATTGTCACTTGTGTACATCCATGCACCACAATCAGGAGAAGAGATGGGACAAAGGTCACACGACGGACTTTAACAATTCTTGACATGTCCAACACAAATATAAATGTTACTTTATGGGGCTCGTCAGCCAAAAAGGAGGGTGCACAACTGCAAGAGAAATACCTCATGCGTGAATCACCAGTTCTCGCTATTAGAAATGGGCATGTGTCTGAATTCAATGGAAAGGTGATCAACACCTCATCCACTACAAAACTATCAATAGACCCTCAAATAGAAGAGTCATAACAGATTAAAACATGGTTCAAAGAAAATGACACTACCATTCAGGCTTTGTCTACTAGCTCCTTTCACATGCCCCCACCTGCTAGAAGACTGACGATCAATGCCATTCGTGAAGAGGCTCGAAATACAGCTCAACCTCTACAATGCATGTTGGTGGCAACAACACGATTCATAAAAACTGACTCATTTTTCTATCCAGCATGCCCTTCCCGCTCAAGTAACAAGCCTTGTAAGAAAAGACTATCACAGACAAATGATGGAAAGTGGTTTTGTGCAAAATGTAATGCAATAATTGACACCTGTGACTATAGGTATATACTTCAAGTCAAGTTGCAGGACCACACAAATATAATATGGGCAATCACATTCGACGAAGGGGCGACAAAACTCATGGGCATGCCTGTAGACAAACTATACAGTCTACAATTTGATCAAGCTGCTGATAGAAATGTGGAGGAGGTGATTAGGAGTGTCTTGAACAAACATTATGTATTCACACTGCGTTGTAACCTTGAAATGTACAATGCAGAGGAACGCTTAAAAGCAACCATTGCCAAGGTCGAACAACTAGATTACATTGAAGAGAATAGCTTTTTGCTAAAAAATATCCAGGAAATGTGCAATGTAAAGGCTTCTCCCCCCATTGAACCCGATGTTGTACCAGAGCTGGTTGTGCAACTCATAGGATCGTCGTAGCCATACTACATAGCCTAATATAGTTGCCATGCTCTCTTTACAAGTGTAGTATGACTATGGATGGTATGCATCACAAAAAAAACTCATGTTGTAAAGAACTATGTCAATATCTTTTTTATCTAAAAAACTATCATGTTAATGCCTTTAAATGGATAGAAATATGTAAAATATTGTTTTCCTTTATTTAAAAAAAATGCACATGTTTGTTTACAAGCTTACATATGCACCTTTGTCTTCTACCTCCAAATTGTGTTCCTTCTCATATTGCAACATGCATTCGTGAACCAATGAGGAGTATCTTTACATTTTCATCTACATTTTGGCTATGTAAGCATTTTGGTTTCATCTGGTTTTTCTATGCTCGTATTCCTAATCTACCTTGCCATGTCCAGACTCGCATATGGCAGACTCCTCAACAGGGAACAATGCAAGTGACCCATATAAAAAGGAGGTAAGAAGACAACAAAACGGAGAAAGAAATCGGGCCTACTATGCTCGCCATAGAGAAGAGGTAGCTACTCGAAGGCGACAAAAAAGATTGCATGAGAGTCAAAATAGCCCCCAACAAACAGAAGCCCGAAGACTGCAAGACTGTGAGAAAAGTTGAGCTTACTATAAGCGTCATAGAGAGGAAATAAATGCAGAAAAGTACAATAGATCTTTACAGAAACAAACATGCCTATATCAACATGGAACAACATGCAACAACAATGATAACTTCATGATGGCAATGAAAAAATTTCGTCAAAGAATAGATGCACTGTCCAACCAAAAAACATGCATTGTATGCAAGGAATGTTACCCAGGCATGCTCGTCCATTCATTGGGTGCTAATGCAACTTGTAAAAGATGTTTCACTGAGAGAGGCATCCATCGGTTCTCTGCACTCAACAACATGGACCCAGGAGAGCAACCATTTGTTTTGAAAAGACTCACCCAAGTGGAGGAAATGCTCATTGCCAGAGTCAGCCCAGTACTACAAGTAACCCACACTCTTGGAGGCCAATATAGATATAGTGGCCACACGATCAGCTTCCCACAAGATATCACCGACATTTCAAAAGTTCTTCCATGAAGAATACAAGAGTTGGACGTTCTCATAGTTTGAAGATTACATATAGAAGGTCATTATTATGATTGTTATGTCAGTAGAAGTCATATCAGAGATGTGTTGCAATACAAAGTCAAATATGACCCATACTATCATGATGTTGCAATAAGTTTTGAGCACTTAGAGCAATTTCCTGAAGCAAGAACAAACATATCGAATATGCTACATACCGTTGAAACCAATGAAGACATGGTCGTTCCAAATAATGAAATTGACTCTGATGGGGATGATATTGAACGCAACATAGTAAACACATCGTCATTTATGGCTAGACTTCCAAATAGATGTCGTGAGTTAGAAATTATTAAGAAAACATTAGACCTTGACGACAACACAAACAACATTATAGACTGGCCTGAAATAAACTCATCGCCGATAAATGAATACAATACTGAGGGGTTGCTTGATATGGCATTTCCAACACTCTTTCCAACTAGAGTTGCGCTACAAATGCAACCATGAATTAGGGAAGTGCACATGCATGAGTATGCACTCCACTTAATGAGATTTCATGACCATAGATTTGGAAGGCATCCAAGGTTCTGATATTTCATGCTTAATCTTATGATGCGGCATCGTAGCCAAGGGCTTGTTGTAGTTTTCATTAAAAAAAATGCGGAAGAAAACATGCCAACCACTATTGAGGACCTCCGAGCACACTTGAAAAACTTACCTGACACACAATTAGCTCAAGAGCTCATGCACTTTGGCTCTTCAATGCGGGGTACAAGACCATATTGGAACAAGTGTCATGTTGAACTAACAAATATGATCAACCAAATAGGGTCTCCCACTCTATTCTGCACATTAAGTGTAGTTGACACAAAGTGGCCAGACCTACAATGTTTGATCTCAGATGGTGTACCGGTAGGAATGCAAACAAATAAATAGTGTTTAGAAAATGTAGTCAACAACCCCCACACCACATCATTATACTTGCATCAATGATTCACAGTGTTTCGTGAAGAGGTTATTGAGAAACTCCTCAACGCAAAAGATTACTGGTACAGGTATGAGTGGCAGCATCGTGGCACTGCACATGTACATGGATTCCTTTGGCTCCATGATGCACCAAACATGGATAAACTTGATTGGGATGACAGTGTAGCAGTTCAACAGGCTAGGAAATTCTTTGACAAGTATGTCAGTGCTTGGAATTCCCGTGCTGCATCAGCAAGAAACAACTTGATTTTTTGATCTTTCCAAGATGATCCTTGCTTACTAGACACAACATAAATATTTGCTACAGACCCCTCTCATGACTATGAAGAGATCATCAATCGTGTCCAGAGGCACACAAAATGTAGAGAGGGGACATGCTTGCGAAAGAAAGGGAAAAAACTAGAGTGTCGATACAAAGCTCCATGGAAAGAGAAAATTATATCTACCCTATCACGTGACAACTGTGGGACAAAACAATATGAACCTGCATGGAATGATGATAGGCTAAACATACACAATCCAGAAATTATTTCAATATGGAGAGCCAACATAGATTGTCAGCCTGTCATCTCGCGGGCAGTTGTTCTGAAATACATTGCCAAATATGCATCAAAAGTAGAGAGAGCATCTGAGACTTGTATTGATATGCTAGCAAGAATATCTGCAACCCAAAAACTAGATGTCCCGGCCCTTGCAGCATACCAAAAATTCATGGCAGAAATCGTGGCAGAGCGTGATATTGGAGCACAAGAAACATGCCATATGCTTCATAAATTGCCGCTTATTGTTTGTAATCGGCCTTTTACATCTTTGAATGTTGGCCGCAAAATGTTCCATCGAATAACAAGAGGACCACATGAAAGCCATCTACAACCTAGCTACCTTCATTTGTACATTAATTGGCCTCCAGATTTGGAGACAACAACGCTACTTGAATCTGCACGATCTTTCACATACTCTGTGAGTCGCAAGGGATGCAAGTGGAAAGAAAGAAAGGTCAAAGCGATTGTCAATGTTTTCCCAAAGTTGTACACCATCCCAGATGAGGCCTTAGACTAGTTTGAAACATTTTGTTGGAGTGAGCTTCTATTGTACAAGCACTTCCGAAGCTTGGAAATCGACATAGGGATAACTAAGGATACAATACTTGCAAATTGGAAGCAAATGAATACATCCAAATATGATGTATGGCATGTCCCGCGCATCGCCCCGTCAGACGTAAACACCGACGATGCAGAATTAGACAGTGAAATTGACATGGACAAAAGGGACATGCTAGAAATGAATGAATGGGAATTATTTTCTCAAATGGGCCCCTCAAACAACATCAGCCTAAATGAGCTTGACCTGCTTGGCAGGCGTGAGTTTGATAGCAACTACATATGGGAACAACTTGCATTGCCCCAAGAGCTTCATGAAATTGCCACATAATTTATAAACATGGAGAAAGCATGTAGCCATGAAAGGCATGCTCCAACTAAGTATGATGTCCCAGACTATACATTATCTTCCAAACAAAAACTAGCACTCACACATATTATCAACCATAGCAAGCATCACTCAAATAAACCATTGCACATGATTATTCAAGGGACAGCAGGTACAGGGAAATCATACTTGATTGCTTGCATAAGAAAAGCACTTGATAGTTACAATCTGCACCAACAAAGCCAACTACTCACATTGGCTCCTATAGGGGTTGCTGCATTTAATATACATGCATCGACTATACATTCAATGCTTCGAATTCCTGTCAAAGAAATGCACCCACTGCAAGGACAATCATTAATAACATTTCAGGAAGAGATGAGCTTCATAGGACCAAAGTTGCTACTGAAGATAGATGCAAGACTACGTGAGGCCTTCCCGCATCGACAACATCTTTATTTCGGTGGGGTGTCAATAATCCTGATTGGTGACCTTGCACAGCTCCCGCCTATAATGGACAAGCCTATTTACACATCACACTCAAATGCAAAAACACTATGGGACCTGTTCACGACCGTTGTCACCTTAGACACAGTGTTTCCTCAACAAGGTGAGACTCCAGAACAATGGAAATTCTGTCAACTATTGCAAAACATATGCAATGCAAAAGCATCACAAGAGGATTGGGAACTTTTACAAACACGCACAGACAAGCATCTCACCTCTACCGAAAAAGAAATGTTCGACAATTCAATGCACTTATTTTCTACCAATGATTTAGTTCGACTTCACAATAGAAGAATGCTAAAATTGTTAAACCGTCCAATTGCAATAAGTGCTGCAACTACCAGCAGGACTGAAGCAGATAATGCAACTACTGATGAACAACTTGAAAAGCATGTATTGCTTTGCAGAGGGCAGCGCATCATGCTGACAACCAACATATGGACACATGCAGGCCTTGTAAATGGAGCTCTAGGTGAAGTTGTTGAGATAGTTTACAGCCTTGGTTCCAGACCACCAGATGTTCCACTTTATGTTGTGGCAAGGATCGATAATTATAGTGGGCCAGCATGGAATGAAAAGGACCCCAAAAGTATACCGATAGTACCTGTATCATTGGGCAGCCGTAGACAAATTCCGCTCACAATGGCATGGGCTATTACCATACACAAATCCCAAGGCCTAACGTTGGCCAGAGCAACTATCGACATTGGAAAAATAGAACGACAAGGACTAACATTTACAGCTATATCCAGAGTGAAATCATTGAACAACCTTCGTATTCAGCCAATGTTCTCCTTAGAGAGATACTCAAAAATGCATAACCACCCATACACAATTATGAGAAAAGAAGAGGAAGCCCGATTACAACAACTATCTCTAAAAAACCAAGGTACACAACTCTTTTCCCTTTCTCCCTCATGTCGCTCCTGCTTATTCTTATATCAGCAATTTCTCTTTTACAAATTGAACATGCCCTCAACATGTTCATGTCCTTTGGGTAACTTTCTTATTTTATTGGCAAAAAAAAATATTTCCCATTAATAGTGTTATAATAAATTGAACATGGAGCAATCATTGTACATGTCAACAAATAATGTTCCCAGCTAACCATTCCATTCCTTTTGCTTTGCAGGCCTTCAAGCCAAATGGCATATATCATAGCCCCTCACCCTCAAACACCAACAATTGTACTGTATTTTGTTCAAAAAAAAAGTTCTAATGCAAAATTGCTCACCAACATTTTGACTTTTCATAGCACACATTTTGTATATCATGAACTACCAACAAAAGTACTTTGTCTAGTTGAACTATAATGTTCCACCACTTCAACCATTTAAGATAATATATTGTGTTGTTCATACACTACCATAGTATACCCTCCTATCGGCGTAACCCTTGCACCTTGCTAAGGTGCAAGCGTGAATACGAGATGGAAATAACAATCCTAATGCAGGAACATCTTAGGTGACCTTTATCAATTGTATGGGAACCTTCTATCCACTCCAACATGGTCTTTATAATGAGGGAACCTCAAGTGCAATTGCAAACAGCTCAGATTTGGATAATAGCTATGAAGAGTTTGAGTCTACCTTATCATGAAATTTTGATTTGAATGAGACAATTGAGTTAGTAAAAGGACTCAAAGAAATGGGTATCAACATGTAGGAGGAGGTGTCATGTCACACTACTTGTATGCAGCTCACACAGTCTCCAATGGAAACTCATGTCAATCCTATTGAAGAATCCAGGTGGAAAGATTTTTCTACCAATTCAGTTTTACTTATACAATGTGGTGGTAATGAAGAAAGGAGCATAATATGAATGGTATCAAAAGAAGGGATCCTCCTTCCAAAGATAAAGGTAAAGCTTCAGTCAAATGGAGTTTGGATGAGATTAAAGAGCCGGTGAAAGAGAGAGCACATCTGGATGCAATTTTTAGGTGTCCTAAGTCAAACAAACACATTAAACTTATGTGGAAGCAGATAAGTGAGAGACTTAATTCAATGAGGGAGAAAGGAATAGTTTCAATCAACTATTAAAGAGATATCATCTTAAGAAATAAAATAGGGGTGTGATGAAGATTTGGTGAAAAAGCTTTTAAAGAGATCATCTTAAGATTTGGTTAATAAATACACAACCTCTCTACTCGTGCTAAGAACATGGAGGTTTTTCTGATTGTGTTAAAGAAATCCAGAGATGCATAGAGGGGTTATAGGATAGGCACGAAGTAGTTAGTGAAGGTTTTAGAATTGACCAAGAACATCCAATTGTGGAAAGCACATGCATAACAAGGCTGATCCATTGCAGATATAAAATATCTGAAAGTCACTGGGAGGAGATTTATGTGTTGTAGATATGCATGAAAAATATGGAAGTATGGTTAAAACAAGTGAAATATTCAAAGTTCTAGACTAAGAATACTTTCCTCAAGGGAGTGTCATCCCAGGAATGCAATGGCTATAGGTTAAGTAGAAATAAATGTGTGAAAAGGCTTTAGAGACTTTCAAGAAAATTTAATTGGCAGGTGTAAAACCAAATTTCGTAAGCTTTATTAGCATCCTCCCTGCCCGTGCAAATATGGGAACATGCAGAATGGTGAAGTATAAACAAGGTGCAAAAGCATAGATTTCTTGGCTAGACCCGTGCAAAAAGAATTTGTTAAAATGGATTCTAATTTTTTCAAAAGAATAAAAAATAAAAATATATGCTAGCAGCTGTGAGTGCCAATTTCCAAGTCTTGCAATGAAATGGGAGCTTTGAAATGAGTGTATATGTCTTTCGATCTGCGTAGAAGCTAGAATGAGCCGCACTATACATGCATGCTTGAATCGGTTTGTTAAAATCTTAGCTCCCACGCCTGCATCCTCCTTCACCAAAGTTGGAGCATTAGAATAAGGTGCACGATCTTTGTCAAAGTATTATAATGTAGACTTGTGGAAAATATTGAAATTGCAGGGGTGGATATATTTAACATTTAAATGTGATCAACATGCATGCCATATGAGTGAAACTCAATTTCATTAGAGTATGTGCAGGATCATGATGGGCCAAAAAGTGATGATATGATGGGTATGTGTAAGGTATGTGGTTGATGACTTATTTTAACTCAAAATTGATGAAACAAAATGGGTTTTTAAACAAAATTCTCAACATTCCACTAATATAAATTATGCTTTACTTTGAATTTAATAAATAATTATTATTCATTTTCTATTTAAATTATAAGTAAAGTCTTGATTGATAGGTGATTGAAAAGACATCTATAGTCTAAAATGGTATTATATTTTTGAATCTGAGAGAACATGTGTCACATTCTATGCTTCACATACTATAGGATTAAAAAAGAATTTTATGAAGTTTGACCAAGTTAAGGTGTTTGACATCTGAGGTTTTTATATATTTTTTAATTTGTAATAAAAATTCATAATTATTATTTACTTGGAAAAAAAATTACAAAAATATATGCATCACATTGGGACATGGAGTCCTCACTTATATCTAAAAATCTTATTAAAAAATATTATCATTTGATTGTAGTTAGAATTGGTTAAGAAAAACACTTAGTTTTATTTTTGGCTGAAATTTAAAGTACTACTACATTGATTCAAAATTTTCATAAGCAGATTGATTTTTAAAATAAGAAGCCTAGTATTTTAGAAACTGCATTCAATTTTTCTACAAATTCTATGTTTATATTTTTAAATAATATAGATAAGTTATTCAAATTTTTTAAGTCAAGTTGCCTAACTCTAATTTTTTAAATTTTTAAGCCACTTAAAGGTCCACATTTTTTTCCATGATAATCCTGCACATACCCATTAGCTTTCTTAAATCCTTATTGTTTGCAACGAAATGGGAAATAACACCAAGATAGAACCCCATTTGAATGATGGAAAAAAAATTGAAAAAAAATAATTTGGAGGAACAACAAAACTAAACCATATGAAGAAAACAAACAAATGCACAGAAACGTTGAGATCAAACATTTTGTTGTATAGAAAATGACATTTTCTCTAATTTTTCAAGCATTAAATTTTGCTTTTATTGAGGTAGATAATTCTAAAGTGTTTAATTTATTAGGATACTCTAATTCTTTTTACTTTTTCATCTATGGGACTAGGGGACTAATGAGAGGAGAATTGGTCCTTAGGAGTGGTTTGGCTACCTGTGACAAAGTTTGAATGTGTAAACATTCTAATTTTGTGGCTAGAACAATTTGAATTCGTCAACACCCCTATAATGAGCAACCAATAATTCCTATGGAGTTTGTAGAAAATAGATGAATTCAATTGAGAAACATGGATAGATTATCTTTTACGGTACCTAAACTCTAGCATAGACCAGAAAAAAAAATCATAACAATGGTTTTAACCATCATATTGTTATTTATCTTTATGCAAAATGTGATATTAAAGAATACAGAGATTCACAAAGAACATTGTGTAGCAGATGGTATCAAACATACCTTTGATTACTCGTTCCTTAATTTGTGTAATTAACTCAACAACCTCAACATAGCCAAAAACAAACACCCACAACAAAAGAAACCTAAAAGCCTCTTTATTTAGTAAATTACATAGTAGAAAGAACCAATACATTTTAAAAAGTAGAAAGCATTGGAGACAGAACATGCAGTGATATTAAAGAATACATAGTCATGCAGTGATAGTAACTTGCTTTTACAATATTCATAATACTGATCTTCTCTATTATCTAAGGAAATAACATGCAGTGATATTAAAGAATACAGATATTCACAAAGAACATTGTGCAACAAATGGTATCGAACATGCTTTTGATTACTCATTCCTTAATCTCTGTAATTGACTCAACAACCTCAACACAACCAAAGACACACACCCACAACAAAAGAAACCTGAAAAGAAAACCAAAGTGCCAACATATATATTATTTTGATTGCTAAAGGATAAAAAAAAAATTAGAATATAACTCGAGAGAACTAACGATGCTATTTCAAGTGCTACATGATGTAAACAAATGTTCA